>JANSTW010048247.1:0-13035 GCA_027564275.1 Diadocidia ferruginosa
AATTTTATTAATGATTCATTGGATAAATAGTTTTTAATTCTTTTTACCTTTTATATCATTTATATTCGTTTGCAATATAATTACAATTATTGTAAAAATCCGCCAAATTTGAAAATTTAAAAATGCTGCTAGCAGATTTGAACTCTGCTGCTTGCTGCTGCTGCTTGGCGGAAAATATGTCTTGCTGATTGCTGTTTAATTTAGCAGGACAAATAACGATGCTGCTGCTCGTCTGCTTTGCTGCTGTCAGGACTGGTCTATATGTTATAGATGTGTTTTTACTAAGCGATCTGATAACCAAATGTTATCCTATACATGCCTAGTCGATAATATTACAGATATCTTTTAATTGCATGCTCCCACTCGTACGCAGGCTATCAAAATAACTAGTTGGAAATATACTTGCCAGATTTGGAAGCATATGAATGATTCTGATATGTTGAACTTTTCACAAAAAATACCAGAACCGACACCACAGTCGATCTTTGAACCAATAGTGAAGATTACAGTGCCAAACCATGTCAGTATTTGCCCGGCTGTCTACTCTTCTCTGGTTGGAAATACTGCTTGAAATTGTTAATCTAGTTCCCTGACCTTGGAATTAGATAGCCGGTAGTTATAAACGAATCAATACAACCTAATGAAAGTATTATGTTGTGATTATCTACCCAGTGCTCAAATTCTCTAAGTTTGAGAGCGCCGCAGTTAGTCACACATTTATTATGTATGTAAGGTGGAAGCAAGTGCAACATTATATTTAGGCCTGCCGAAGGGCTTGTTCTCAACGCCTTCGTAATTCCCATCATTGCACTACGCTACACCCTTCCAAGCTTACTATGGTTGTAACCTTTTTCTTTAGCTGACTTCCTACCAGCGACTCGTATGAGAGAATGGGCTTAACAATAGCCGTTTATATCCAAAAGATCATCTTGAGATGAATACCCCAGATTTTACGAAATGTTTTGTTACACGCATATAAAGGGCGATGTTAGCTTTCTTCGCCCGTTTCTCTACATTCCAGCTAAGTTTGCGTCAAAAATAACACCCAAATACTTAGATTTAGAGAATGCTGTGCTCAAGTTACCACTTACAAAGGTATCGTAGACTCTTAAAACTTCTATTATGTGAAATTTGTTTATCTCTATTTTTGTTGCGGCTGTATACTTGTTTCTGCAACTTATAATTGGCTAAAAGTTGCCCTTTTTCAGCTATAAAGGTTTATATATATGGTATTACAAAATTTGTTGTATACATTTGTTTAGAAATAATAATACAACATAGTATATGAAGCTTCTCGGTTATTACTGTCTACTGATGATGGTTCGTAGGTCTCGAAACGAGTTACAAGTGCTGAGATTGACTATATGTATCTATGTACATTTATTTGTATATATAAAAAAATTTAATTTTATATCACAAGATAAAATAAAATATCTGTGCAATAATACAATTTACGTCGTTATACTCGGACGATTCAACATAAAAAATTACCATCTCAAGCTGATATATCAATCCGAATTTCCTACATATTATATTGTAAATGGACAATAAAGAAGCTCAGATATTAGAAGCATGTCTCCCTTCCCCTGCATACTTTGCAATCTTTAAAGATCTAAATATACGCAACAAAAATAAAAACATGAATCTATATCTGCCAAATGCCAATATTATAGGCTCTATATTATAAATCTAATATATTTATTATAAGTCCTAAAGAAGAAAAACAAAAAAAAACATACAACATATAGAAAAGAAAATATAGAAAACTTTTTCGTTTTTTTTCTGTTTGCAGATTCTTTAGTCCGATAAGAAGTTCGAAAGAACAATAACACACACACAAAAAGGGCAATCCAATTTCGTTTTTTTTTTGTTGGGGCGATATGTATTACAAAAAAAAAACTAACTATACATAGAAGAGACCATTTAAAATAAATATTTTTATCCTAAAATGTTTTTCTAGAATGTTTTTTTTCTATTTTGTTTTATTGAATAAAAATGACAATTGAGAAGAAACAAAACAACAGCAGCACACAGTTTAAACGAGAGGAAAAACAAATGAAATAAAATAAATGGCAATAAATAGCAAAAAAAAAAAATTGGAAAATATTATTTATTTGAAAAGTTTATTGAAAAAATAAACAAAATTATTCTTTCTAGTAGTATTTATGCCTGGTGCGGTCTATCCACATGCAAAAGTATTGCGCTGCGGTTTTAAAATGTACATTCAATAAATAGTACAACAACATAAAAACAAGACGGGGTACTCACAGAAATCCTCCCTCAGGGCAAAGAGTTACACTTGAGTTTTTTTTTAAATAATTTGTATTTATTTTAAAGAAAATATTTTTATTTATACTTGTAGTTATATTTGCTTTGGACAGACAAAGTGCATGATGATTATAATATTGACATATTCTTTACCAATTGGCAATAAATTTTATTTAATAATATTTCTGTTATATAAGTTACATTGTTCTTTCGATTCTCTAATCATTTTCTATTATTTAACCCATTTTCTACCAGTGGTAACTTTAAAATTTTCTGTAGCTTATTGGCGAATGGATATGACCATGAAACCTTGTAATATTTTGAACCTTTCTGAACTTAAATTATTTTTTATATGCGGGCCAGTTCGTGCGTTTACTTGATATTTTCTTTAGATTGCGGAAATCGGTTTTCCGAGAAAAAAAACAAACAATCTGACGCTCGGAAAACATTATTAGAAAAATTCGAAAAAATTATTCCTTCGAATTTTAGCTTGTATTAGAATTATAATTTACAGCAAAAATAATTTGAATCAATTGTGCGATTTATTTGTTGGAATATGTGAGCACGAAAATCACTGGTCGATTTTTCGACCACCGGCTTAAAACGATATACAAAAATACAGTATAGAGTAATTTAAAAAAATAGGTAAACATGAGCAAGAAGTCATGCAAAATGTTCATAAAGGGTTAACCTACCCGGTCTGGTTAAAAGGATTGCGTTTTGTGTTTGGCTTAAGGCTGATAGTACTCATTCATTTCGAATGGTGGAGCTAAAGCAGTTCCAAATTCAGGTTACATCAAATACGGGTTGTAAGAAACAGTCGTTTTGATTGTTTGAAGCTGCTGAGTGAACTGGAGAATCCAGTGCAAAATTGCAATATTGCATTCATTCGACAATTTCTTCACAGCCCATCGATTTAATGTCTCGCAATATTTGATGATGAAGAAAGTTAGTACCACAGCCAGTGTGGTATTCAATGGGTTATCGGATCACAATTAAAAGATCATTGTTTTGCTGATGATATCTGTCTCTTGTCACATTCAAGGACAGATATGGCGACAAAGGTACGCCAACTTGTAAAGTACGTTGGACAAGTTGGCTTAAACATTAACTATGGATAGACTTCGTTTGGGTACAACAACACGTTGCACTCTTTCCATCGAGAGCGAAAAAATAGATGAAGTAGAGAGCTTCCAATACCTAGGAAGCTAAATTTCATTAATTAGCGGAGCCGAAACAAATGGACAGAAAAAAGGACGGCAAGCTTTAGGAATGTTAAACAATATTTGGCGGTCCCCACGGTTCTAAAAAAACTGGAAAATAAGAATATTTAAGATAAATTGTCTCTCCGTTTTGTTATATGGTTACGAAACTTGGAAAATGACCAACTCTATAAATACACGCCTCCAAGTTGTCGTTAACAAATGTAAGACGAGTTCTAAAAGTATTCTATCGAGCCGTAATAACTAATGAGTATCTCCCACGTCTAGGAGTAAAGGACAAGATGATGATGATATTAATATGCAATATTGAGATGGATATTGCAAGCACTTATGAATTGTTTTGTCATGTGCTAAGCACAACGGTTTGTTGTATTCTACGCAAAGCTTGGCTCTAGTGCCAAAGAGTCCACTGGTCTGGCGACCACAAGAATCTTACGATTTATTTATTATCAATGCTTATTAATTACTCACCCGGCAGTTATGAAATTACCATGCATAGATTCGATATGCATTAAAATTACATACAAAAAATCCAATTTATAATTAAAATTATTATTATGAAGAAGGCAATTGAAATAAAAAAATAAATAAATGTTTTAATATTCAACAAACAAAATTTGGATAATATTTATCAAGATTTTTGAAATGAATAATAATTAATTTGTGCTTCCATGTTTGTAATCTCACCTGATGATGATGTCGAATTGACATCGAAACGTCGTGAAATAAATAATAATTAAATTATAAAATTAAAATTTAAGAAACCGACTAAACATCAATATTAATTTAATCCAACTTAATCCAATAATTTATTATTATTCTGTTTTTGTGAATATTTTACATACAACTTTATCAAAATTGGTTATAAACATAGAGAATAAATGTTGTACTTATTTAAACAAAAATCTTTTTGCATGCATTTCAAATAAATATCATAATTCATAATACTATGTCTTCTTTTCTACATTTTATTACTGTTACCATTATCACTCGAAAGGTGGAAAAAACTTTTATTTATATTAATTTCTATTCAGAATCATAAGACTACCATAAAAATATTCTTTCTAAGTTTCTATCTTAGCATATCTACAATTTGTTTGTGTAATACATTTTGTCCCCTTTTATCAATATTTTTGTATGTTTCTGTAAAGCAGAGTTCTTCATATTCTATACCAAGCAATACGAAGACCAAAAAATCGTCCCTACCAAATTTCAAAAAATTATCTCATCTAGAATTCTTTATTTCTTTGTGTGCTTTATTTTCTTCCCATTTATCCCTTTTTTGTATGAAATCTACCAGTTCCTGAGAAGTAAAATATTTGATAATCTTTACTAAACAATGGGAGCACTAAAAAACCATATCTACAAAATTTCAAGAACTTATCTTATCTAGAACCCATATATCCCTTATTTTTGTATGAGAGCTACCCGTTCCTGTAATAACCAGTATGGATCAGTAGATAAAGTCACGGCTCTGTAATCAAGTTGTTGTGGGTTCGAGGCTCGGTACGGCCAAAAAAAATTTACAACGGGGTTATCTCCTTTCATTCGCAGGTGTTTATTAAAAATCGATTGCAGTGGCCAGAAGGTCACTTAAAGCCGCCTTTTGATATCAACAGATAGGGTTTCTCATATAGTATAAAACCCACTCACTGATGACTAACAAAGTAAAAGCAATATACCGGTACGACATGCTGATAACATTCCACATTAAAAACGACTTGTCATGAAAGAATCTATTAATCAGATTAAACATCTTATGATAATGAATAATGATTAAGCCCAAGACCCTAATCGGGTTGTAATAAAATAAAATTATTATTATTATATTTACCCGTCCCTGTAAATCAATATACTTGATATTCAATAGCAAACAATGGGACCACCTTAAAACCATCCCCACAACATTTCAAGATCGTATCTCATCTAGAACTTTAAATTTCTGTGGTGACTTTATAGTGCGGACGGACGGACGGACGGATGAACAATTTTTTTTGCATTTATCGGTTTAGAATTCAAGGAGAAGTAAAAATTTTTTTTTTTATTTTTTTAAATTGTATCGCGATTACAAGACTTTTATTTATTCTTTTCTAGCCGTATATAATTAAAATTTAAAAATGTTTTATCATCCCCCGAGTTATAAGTTATCAAGTACTACAATTTCGCAAATATTAATCATAATACTTGTATTTATCTTTATTTATTATTTGTCATTATTTTTTGTACATCAAATATAATGAGTAATGGATATACAAATAAAATATAATAAGAAATTTCGTGATTTTTAGAAGGATACAAACATACTATTAAGATGGATTTATATATCAGCCAATATAGTTATTTTTTGCTTGTAAAAGATAGAAGAAAGCTGATTTTGGCAGATCTGGCCAATATAAGTAAACTCAGGAAGCAGCCGACGAAGATGCCATCTTGGATTTTGTGAAACGAGAGCACTTTAATTAAAAATATCTCGCTTTTCATTCATTTAAGTTTAACAGTCATTATTACAATATAATAGATTTTTTTTATAAAAGCTGAAAAATCCAATAACATTTACTTTTTTGCTCAATGAACTGTCTACGAATAGAGATCGAAGCGAGCAAGCACGCAACCAGCAGCAGACTCAAAAAGCGTGCTGCTCGAAGCACCAGCAGCGACCTGAGAAATTTGCTTAGCAGCGAACAGTGAGCAGCATATGTAAATTCAGCTCAGCACTTTTTTCTTTAAAAATGTTTTTTTTATCATTTTCTGAGGATTTTAGCATATGAAAAATAGGCAAAAAGAATCGTGGGTTTTAAGAATTTATTCTAAAAACAGATTTTGATGGAAAACATAAACTTTGAACTTATGTCTATATAGCATTCACGTGTTTGGACAATCTTTAACGACTTATATTCGAATTATGTGCCTATGTGATTTTGATCACAATTTAAATTTTATAATGTATGGGTCACATTAAAAAATCCAAATTGTGATCAAAAGAAACTTTTTTGGGAAACTTTTTACGTAGGACTACCAAAAAAATATTTAAAAAAGAGCGAGAAAAATTGATATTTTTAAAAACATGTTAAATTTACGAGTCTGTGAGTTCTTATTAATATCTTAAAATCAATGAAAGTTACAAAAAAATGAAATGCAGAAAAGTTTTAGCAAATTTTATTTCCTATAATATTGTAATAAAACTTAATGGCTATAAAATTTACGTTTTTTGAGATAAAAAATCCAAACCCATAATTGACGTAATTTAACCAAAAAACCATATTTTTAATAAAAATCAAAAGTGATTTCATTTTACACCGACGCCGGTGGCTCCTTTGTTTTCAAATTTAAGATTTTCGCAGGGATCCTATATTAAATAAAACGGCAAAAAATCAGCTCTCCGTGATCTTTTGCATGTAAAGTCTTTTTTTCTCAATATTAGCTCCTATTATGTTTATATTCATCTAAAAATATTTTCTTGCTTTTTTTGGCAAAGTAAAGCTTAGTATTTTGAATATTTATACTATTAAAATCGCAATGGTGAATAATTGAAAATCGTAAATTGATGACAATTTTTTATGTTGAACAAAACCCTATTCTAAAAAAACACTATATATATTTATTTATTAATTTTCTTTAAAATATTTTCCATAGTTTAATAAATAAGCTATAAAAATGTGTTTTGCTTCCACTGAAATATTTTATTATTGTGTATTACGCCTTATTAGAATTAGACCATAGATTTATACACTTTATGTTTATAACAACAATAAAAAAATATTTAAACGATAAAATTATCAAACTTAGTCCTATGATGATCTTAAGCATTCAATTTATATTTTATATTCTTCACCTTGTCTCCTCACTCCTTATAGTCTTTATCTTATTATAAACTTTGCACATCATTATTCTTTCAGACAGACAATAGACAATTTATTCCATAATTTATATTATATTATTTTAATATTATCAAGTAAATAATTTTCCACTTGTTGACAAATAAATTAAAATTTTCATTTTTCCCATTATAATATATCTAATATTTACAATATCATAGATATTAAATATTGTATATGAAAAGTCAATGAAAATATATTTACATATAATAAATTATATATATATATATATTATATATATATTTTTTTTTATTTACAAAGATCAAAAAACAGGTTTTTTTGTTGCCAAAAAACCCCAATAACACTTTGATCTTAATTTTAAGTACAATTTTAAATTATAATATTTAACAATTTTTCTTAAAATTATCTTATAGATATTATTTTATATATATAAAAAAAGAAAAAAAAAACATCAAAAACAAAAAAAAATAGAAATCAATCATAAATTTAAATTAGGCATTAAAAAAAAAATAACTTTAAATCATTCTAAATAAAATTTAAATATCAAAATAATATAGAAAGTTAGGAAGACTGTAAATATTAAAACAAACCAAAATTATGCTTTCATTTAAAGATTACCCTTGCTAACTTATTAATTTCCTGTTTAAATTCGTATTGGGATAGCCGAAAAATATCAATATTATTAAAATGCACATCATATGTTCTTTGCATCCGATTTATAGGGTTAAAATAGAAACAGTTAATATTAGATTTTATAATTTGAAATGAATTTGTATTTCGAAGTTGTTTTCGTGTCGCTCTAAAATTACAATACATTAACACATCACAAACCACAGCAGAATGTATAATTTTATGAAAAAAACACATATCAAGAACCATGCGTCTCGATTCTAAAGAATTTAAATGTAGTTCAGTTAATCTTATTGGATACTCAACTTTTCTTAATTTCATAATAAAATATAACCTACGCGTAAAACATTTTTGAACCCTTTCTATCAGACAATTGTAAGAAACATAATGCGGATTCCAAATTTGACTGGCATATTCCAAATGACTTCTTACTAAACTTTCATATAATAATATAAAAGATTTCATATTTTTAAAATGCTTCGCAATCCTCATAATGAAGCCTAGACTTTTGTACGCTTTTTTTACTATATGTTCAATATGTAAATTAAATTTTAATTTATTGTCAAAAATAATTCCCAGATCCTTCATAGAATTTTTAATTGACAGACTTTCGTTACCAATTCTATATTTATAACTTAATTTATTTTGTTTATATGAAAATGACATAAAAAAGCATTTTTGAATATTTAAACATAAATCATTTTCAAGGCACCATTTTTCTAATAAACATAAGTCGTTTTGCAATTTTATGGAGTCATTTATATTTTCTATTTGGCTATATATTTTTAAGTCATCTGCATAAAGAATACATTCACTTTGAAAATTTATACATAGATCATTTACAAATAAAATAAATAGCAAAGGACCTAATATTGATCCTTGCGGTACACCTGATGTTGATCGCATTTCTTTAGATTTGAAACCATTAAGCACAACAAACATTTTTCTATCTAATAAGTATGTTTTGAACCAACTGAGCAACATGCCGTGAATTCCGAATTTTTGTAGTTTTAGTAATAATAATTCAATGTTAACAGAATCGAAAGCTTTAGTAAAGTCTGTATATATTGAATGAACTTCATATCGATTATTTAAAGAATTCGATATATATTGTGTATATTCCATTAAATTAGAAGTTGTAGATTTATTTTTTAAGAAACCGTGTTGATGCTTTGAAATATATTTTCCACAGTGTAGAACGATTTTCGAATGAATTATTTTTTCAAAAACTTTAGCAAAAGAATTTAATATATTTATTGGTCTATAATTTGCGATATCACATTTGTTGCCTTTCTTAAAAATGGGGGTTATATGTGATAATTTCCAAATATCAGGAAAAGTACCTTCTCTAAGAGATTTATTGAATAAAAGTGCTAATGGGGTGGATAATGCATCACTCGTGTTTTTTAAGAAAATATTTGGAATCCCATCGGAACCACTACCTTTATTTATATCAACAGAACTAAGAATTACTCTAACTGATTCTACTTCTATATGATCCAAACATAATGAATCATAATCCTTCAGATGTGTAACATCAAAATCGGTCTTTGCAATAATTGAATTATTCACTTGAAAATGAGAAGCAAATAAATTACAAATTTCAAGAGAATTTTTAGCCTTTATTGAGTTTAGATACATTTTACTTGGTAGGCTGTTACTTTGCTTAAAAGATCTAGAGTATGTCCAAAATTGTTTTATATTGAACGAAATATTACGTTCAATGTCTTCTATATAAATGTTATGACATTTCTTGATCATAACTTTAACCTTTGTTCTTAATGTAGAAAATATGTTATAATCGGTTTTGCTTTTTGTTTGCCTATATTTGATATGTGATTTATATTTTTGTATGATTAAATCAATTACCTCATTGGAATACCAGACAGGGTATTTATTTTTTTTACGCCTTTTCTTAGTATTATTCGAAATAATATCATTAAGTTTTGTATAAAATATTTCAATTGCCTTGTTACATTCAAAGTCATTTAAAATAGACCAGTCAATACTTTGTAGTTTACTATTAATTTTAAAATAATCAGCAGTATAAAAATTTATTGTTTTTGAATCCTTTGTTTTAAGATATTTAACTTTTTTATCTAAAATAATTTCAACTGAAGGGTGATATTTGTCTTCAGGAACAACAGGGAAATTTGACCTAATTACCGTTATACGATCACAATCGCAGTTTGATAAAATCAAGTCCAGTAAATTATTGTTGACGTTAAAAACATTATTATATTGGTTTAAGTTGAGAAGACTGATTGTATTTAAAAAATTATTTGCAGTTAGACCTGAGTGACTAACAGGATTTAGAAATGTATTATTGGTTAACTTCCAGTTTATGTTGGGAAGATTGTAATCTCCTAGAATAAGCACTGTATCATTCAGATTCATAATGTCTAATAATTGATTTAACTTATCAAAATGATGTTGATAAATAATTGCCTCATTGTTAGTATTAGGTGAAATATAAATCGTACATAAATAAAAGTTCGAGTTTTCTATTTTTATTTTAATCCAGACATCTTCCATAAAATTAATACATGTTTCCAAATTATACATTCTGGTAAAAGGGATATTTTTTTTTATTGCAATTAAAGAGCCACCACCGTTAACCGTGTTGGATGAACTGTAATTACGATCTCTTCGAATTAAATTATATTCATCTGTACTTACAATTTCATTATCAAGGATGTTATTATTGAGCCATGTTTCAGTGAGACATATTATATCAGATTGCAAAGTTTTGATGTTTAAATTAACAATATCTGTTTTAGTTCTTAGCCCCCGAACATTTTGATAGTAAATGAAAATTCCCATATCCTTTTTAGAAATATGAAAATAAAAAAATAAAAAATATATATATATAAATAAGTAAATAATAATTGTAAAAAGGAAGAAAAAAAACGAAAACAAAAAATGTATTTTTCAATTTATTATTTACAGTCCTCAATAATCACTCTATATTTCAACAAACTAAATCAAGGTACAAAAAATGCTGCTAAAGTTTTGTAAACAATATTTTAATAAATTTGCTCTTGCTTTAGTTGCTATTTTTAATTAAGTATATAATTTATGTTTTTTTTTTTTTTTGGTTTTTTACCTTTTATTATTTTGGTTATGATTTTTTTTCTTTTTTCTTCTATTTAATTTATTATCGTATTTTATTTTTCCTTAAATACTCTTAAAAATTTTTGAACTCATATATAAATTTATAATAACAAATTATGAATAATTACTCAAAATATTAAAATTATAATAAAATAAAATAGAATGAAATTCAAATTAAAATAGGTATATAGTAAAATTTATAATTAAACAAATTAATATTTAGGAATATAATGAAATATGTTAATTTTTTGTATTTATTATTTTCCTATTTTTTAATTTAATTTGGTTTTTTTTTTGTAAGAAGATAATTTCAATTAATTTAATTAATTATATTAAATATACAATTTATGCTGGTGTTTTTTTTCTTATATATAATTTAATTTTGTTGTGCCGATATTTTATTTAATTCATTAATATTTAGAATACAATTAATAAAGGGGGATTTATTATCCGTTTTGTTATCACCGACTTTGGTATCGATTATATTTGAAGAGCTCGATATAAAAATTAATCCATTCCTAGTAAATACACGCTTAATTAACTTGTCTTTATGAAGCTTTTTAGCAGTTCTGAATATTTCTGCATTCTTCTTAGTTAAAAATTCGTTCACATAAATACGGCCTCCAATATTAAAACCAATGGAACTTAAATTAATATTTTTATTTTTGTAGAATTCTCTGATGAAACTATTTTTTAAATTCGAAGCCAAAAACTTAATAACTATAGACCTTTCATTAGTGCTTGTATTAGGTTTCATACGGTACACAGTGGACACACAATTCATATTTCCGAATTCTAAGAAATCAAAAATATTTTCAATAATTTTCCAGGTGTTTTCATCTTTATCATAAGGAATACCCGTAACCCAGACATCATTTATTAAAGCCAATCTTTCTAATTGTTCCAATCTTGTTTCAACATTTTCCACTTTTTCTTCTATGTTGATAAATCTGCTGTTCACTGCTAATGAGAACGATGATAACTTTTCGGTAAAATCGAAAGTTACATTGTTGATTTTATCTTCTAAAGTATCCAATCTTGTATTTATTAGCAAAGCAAGATCTTTATTAGACAAATCACTATTACTTTCTTTATTAACCATAGTTGCAGGATTGACTGATTTACTTTTCTTGGCTAATTGTTCGGATTCTCTATCAGAAGGTGGAGTTCTTTGCAATGATCCAATCATTTTATAATTTTATTTTAATATTTATATTTTATTATTATAGTTTTCTAAATTTAAATTGCAATAAGTATTCACTGACTGATGCGTTAAGTATATACTTAAGTGTAATATTTACACATGCAAATATTACAAATAGAATATTGAGAAGCAACAACTGTTTATAAATTACTATATATAAGTATCTTTTATGATATGTAAAAAGATATGTTTATATTGTTGATTTTGGTCGATTATCGATGACAATGATTGTATTGTTTTTAATAATGCACTGTATTTGTGTGGGAAATGTATATACATAAAAAAAAATATATATTATAATATTTTTTTCCACAATCAAAATCCAATTTTATTTTTTAATTAATTGTAATTAGTTTTTAAGACCTTTAACTAAACCTCCATATCCAACGAAGAACACCAGTATTGATGTTCAGGAAAATATAAAGTTATACTTCCAAATACTAATTAATCTAATATTAAATCAAAATTAAATCGGCACCACAAAATTTCTATCTTTACTCTCTTGACGCCATTTGTACTGACTTTTGTGCATACAGTGGCGGCCATATAATTGGAAACAAAAAATAATATAAAGCTTTTAATTTATTAATGCAAATGAAATCATATAACATTTCCAGCACCGTTCTTACAGTCTTAATGACATAATTTTGGTTTAATTTTTGGTGTAGTGCCCTCTGTAATCTGTACATACACTTAACCATCCGATTCAAACAAATTAAATTTGTATTCATCGCTCCAAAGCTCTTGTTTCCAAAATAAT
>JANSTW010048258.1:0-13034 GCA_027564275.1 Diadocidia ferruginosa
TTAGTTATTATTGGGCCTCTACTCTAGGATTGCACTTGGGGTCATCGGTCAAAGGGGCGTGGAGGCTCCCATACTATTTTTGCTAAAAATGGCTCACCGCTGCCGGTTATTCTTTGAATTTTCTGCTACGTCTAATTTATTATTTCTGTGATTCCAAAATTAAATTAAGTAACATTTTAGTGGTTTTAAAAAGCACAAAGCTTGTCCATCACAAATGCTTCATAAATGCACATACAATTTTTATTGGGAGAAACCATACAAATGTTTTTGTACATATTGAAAACATGAAATTTTGTACCAAGCTAGCAGAAGTACATAAAAGAAAATTTATACTCGAAGGAGTGGTGGTTCGATTGGGATATTTTTTGTCAAAAATTTTACAAAATTGGCACCCAATTGAAATTAACAAATTAAGACAATCTTAAAATATGAAGCTCGCCCCTTTCATTTGGCCTATATGGCACAAGTAAACAACCCTCACCAAAAATTTGTAAAAATCCGTGGTTACACTGACGATGGATTGTTTTACATTTATATTTGATTCAAAAAACGAATATGAAAAAATTAATTCTATATACTTCATCATCGAACCAATGAAGCGATACTGCAAATCTGATAACTAGATTTTTTTGAATTTGTTTGTCATCATGTCGCACTACTTTTTTAAGAAATCAGAGGGTATAAGAAAACCAAAATGTTGGTGTCATATACTTAGGTGGACCAATAAGCAAAACTTTCCAAATCGATCTTTTACTACAATAAAATAAAATATAGCAGCTTAGTACATGAAAAACTTGATTGATAATCTCGGTCATTGTTTGATGAATCAAGAATAAAATATAGTTTTGATTATTTCATTATAATGATTAATTTATTAAATTCAAATCATCATACTTGTGTAACAAAAAAGCTAAAATGAAGAAAATATAACTCTAGTTATAAGTATGTATAAGAGAACATTATGAAATTTCAGAATTTAAATATAAATCTATTCTTATAAATATAAATACGCACTATAATTATAAATAATATTATATTTATATTGAGTTTTATCAGCTCGCAGCAGTGCATCCATTTTAACTATATAATATTAAATGGAATATAATCAACATTTTGTAAAAATCCAAAAAAAGAGAAACGTTTAAAATTGATTTAGTTTAAAATTCGCAATTACTATAAACCGTATAGTTTTTACATTAACTATTTGTCTTCGTGCAAATCAAGTTCTGGTTCGGACGCTGGTTCCGGGTCAAAAGTTTCCCATTTACGATGATTTAATACTTCAAAGTCTGGACAATTAACAGCAATATCTTTTAGATATTTCATAAGTCTTAACAATTCTTTGTCGTTGTCACGGCTAAAGTGGGCTCGACGAAACGGACGAATGCGTAAACCAGATTGCGGGTTCATCAGAAAATTACGTCGAATATCGTCAAACATTATTGTATTTTTTGCCGAATATTGACTATATTTTCCCCAAATAACGCCAAGCGGTTTCACCTCTATCACGCCCTGCTCGGGCGTATAGACACTAATCATAGCACTATAGTCCAAATAGAACATTATTTTATAATCCTCATTTGTGCTAACCGACAATAATTTCATTTTTTCTTCAATCCAAACCATGCCAGTGGCCGACCATATTACAATATCGTAGTCTTCGTAAGCAGATTTTAGGAACTCGTGTAAATAAGGTCGCATCAGTTCATTACCTAAAAAGAGGATTTATTAAATGAGAAACATTCATTTTCGTCTCAAACAAACCTGTTTCTGCAACAGATCTATGGTCGAATAATGTATAGTCGATGTCCAAGACAAGTAATTTTTTATTGGGTCTCGCTGGATTCAATTCCTTTATGTCATAGCTTTTTATTCGTTTATTTACTTTTGCCAAATAAATCTAAAAGAGAATTGAATTTATTATTATTCTGACGCATCGAACAGAACCCCCAATAATTACATCAGCATTATGAACAGATACATCTTTATCAATGTCGCTATCGTCCACAAAATCATCTAGCACATCGTTACTATCAAATGGTTTATTTGACACGTTTTTGATGTCAGACTCCAGCGATCCGACCATCATAAGCTTATAGTTGGCTTTCAGCTCCAGCAGTCCTAGTTTCAGATCATCGGCAGCATTTGCACCTACAAAAAAATTCGATCGATCAATAAGACATTAATATTTTCAGTACAATCGCCAACCTTTATGCTTTAAATTTAGCAATTTCTGTCGCTCCGGCCGTACTTGGGTCTTTTTAAATATTTCATGTTTTAATATTGCAACCGTATCATGTTCATTTAAATCGGTTATTTGATATTCTTTACCACACCATTTAACAACAATTGTTACATCCTTAATATCCTCCATTTTCCAGAGTACACTGAATAAATTCTATAATTAAATATATTTGCCGGAATTGCAAATACAAAAAGATTGTTCTATTTCAACAATAAAATCCAAGAAATTTTGTAATTTAAGATTAGTAGGAATTTTTTAATAATCGTTCACTATTTTTGTCGTGCTAATATCAACAAAATAGTTTTTAGTCAATTTTTTTTTATAATAACAATGACGTATATTGCAGCGGCGCCGCAGCTATGCAAATTAAGTGCATTTTTTGTAAATTATTTGCTTTAAATTACATTTGTAAGGTTTTGTAAAGAAAAATTCACAATAGTTTATAACTTCATTTGCCGAGATAACATAAAGCGCTATCTCCAATTGAAAAAAAACATAGCCGTACGTTTGCGTACGTAGAGCTGCATAGAAGTTAAACATAGCGAGCATAAAGGTATTAGTAGAAATGTGTTTAATGCAAGTGGACAACTGTGTCGATATTTTAGGTACCAGGCAATCTCTTTCATATACAAATTGTTGTTGTAAATTCGAGTTGGCCACTCGCATTACACTACCATAGAGACTCGCTAGTTAAACATAATATAGCAAACATATGTAGCTGTCTACAATGATGCGTATGCATACGTATTCACACGTACGGCTATGTTTTTTTTCAACTTCTATGCAGAGCTATATTTTGTTGGTTATTTCATGTATAATTATTGTTCATGTATAATGTATATATATATTTTTTTAAATTTTATGCTTGAAGATAAATGTGTACATAATTATTAAAATTATACTATTATGTTCTTTAAAAGAATAATTTAATAAATTAAAATGTCTTCGGTTTATATTAATGTGTTTTTAAGGATGTTGTGGGCGGAAATATCTGTCAAATTGCATAGCCATTGTGGACAGCAAAAATTTGCTACGTACGCAAACGTGCGGCTTTGTTTTTAGCATTGGAGATAACACTCTAAATTTAATTTTAATAATGTAAATATTTAAAAATAGACATTGCAAAGGATCAGTGGCAAACCACTCGCCTTGTAAACGGAAGACCGGGGTTCAAATCCTGATGGTGGATTTCTTAAAAAAGATTTAAGTGTTGTAGCTTTTCAGGGGTGACTTGAATTTTGGTCGAGTGGTTCGAAATCCACTTAAAACTGTAGTTCCTATATGATATCATCAATATAAAGTTAATCATATAAGCATAACCGACCCATTTCAAATTTAAGACAATATAACCTCGTTATTGAAGTCTATAAATGGAGATTACAAAAAAAATGTAAATAAACAAGTAATCGGTATATACAAAGCAAATTTAATGGGTCGACCAAGTCAAAGCGTACCTCAAAAACAAACAATTAATGGACAGATTATTCTGTTTTTAAATATTTATATATTTAAAATCAACGGTCAAAAAAGGTAATATATTATATATTAATATATTATATAAGTATGATTTTAAGACAGGCTCTCGACCAAATCATACTTAAAATCATACTTATATCATCAAAAACGACTGTTAAAAACTACAATTATGTAAAATATTAACCATGAGAATAAGTCCCCAACTAGTACTTCTATTTTGACTATGAAAATATAATTTATTGTCGCGTTTCTTTCTGTATAGTTCTTCTAATCAAAGGTGGAGCGAATATATGGCCATATATATACTAATAATAGTGAAGCAATAAGTAATATGTTGAAAAAAATACATGTAAATTTAAAAAAATATATTTTCATATACCTTATTTTTTACTACTGTCTTCTGCAAACGTCTATAAAATTGAAGTTCAAAAAAATACAATTTTTCCACTCGGTCATGCACCCAGTCAAAGACTCGGTGTAAAATATTATCCATACGACAACACTACAAAAAGCTCACGAAAAACTACAAGAAAAATAAAATTCACAATAATTTCTAGTAAAATTTATTACGTCGCCGCCGAAAATCGCTTCTGCTACGGCTACAAAAAAATAATATGCACGAGAAATGGATCCACTAGTACGAAAACATAAAATTAATAATGAATTAAATGAAGAATTATCACCAAGGTATGCCCAAAAATATAATTACAAATTCTAAATCATAAAACATATTCGCGTTACATTTTAATGTCTTGTAATATTTTTTTTCGAATAATCAAGAAAATATATTTGTTGATGGCGGCAAAAGTGTTGCGGCGACATCGGCTTGCTACGTCATTAGTTTTTTTTTGGTTAGAAAAAAGGAAAACATTTTTATTCGCAGACAATTATTGTTTTGCGTTATTTTTAGATAAAGAAAAATATAGTATTTCAAATTAGTAGTCTGTAGATAAAAATCAAAGGCTTCTGTAACGAGAACCAAAATTTTATTATAGGAAACGCCACAAACCGGAAAAAATAATCACAACAAAAACTTGGAAACCACTTGATGAGAACCAAAATCCCGATCAAATCGAGAATTTGGATATAACAATACCGTCTGAAAATACCAATGCAATGTATCACACAAAAGAATTTACTCCAATCGGTGACAATATTCTGCCGGCAAAACTATCGGCGGCGATGAACAATAGTTACGCAGCAAATGTTACCCAACCGGATAGTGAAAATATACCGAATTTTATGAATTCTCTAATTAATGACTCAGGATTAGACACAACTGGTGCTGACGATCATAATATTACTTATCCCGAAGTAAATAATTCAATTGAAATTTACACGGATCTCGCAGCGCCAACAGTTCAACTGGGACGGCCAATTGTAAATACTTCACTCATTAAACTTGCACAACAAAATCAATATAAGGGTCGAAGTCCGTTGGCCAATGTGGTTAGCAATAAAAATACAAATGTCGTTGTACCGCCACCGGCCACAACATCGTTTATCGAAAGTGTTTATCAGAAAAAGTCCTATTTACATTACTCAGGCGAAGGTTTGTGTTTTACTTGTAGTACTATTTAAACTAAATTTTCTAAATTTTAGATAATTTTGCGAAGCTATCGGACGAAATGATTTTGTCGATTTTTAAATGGTTACCGAAAAAAACATTGATCCGATGCAGCTATGTGTGTCGTCGTTTTAGCGCAATAGCACAGGATGAGTCACTGTGGGCACGTTTGGATTTAGCCGGCAAACATATAGCGGCCGGTGCTCTTGGTAGAGTTTTAAATCGAGGTGTTATAATTTTACGATTGGCACAAGCAAAGGTAATATTTTTTTTTTTTTTTACCTTAAATAATAATTGATTGATCTTTCAGATTACTGAGCCCATTTTCGAGATGAACGAAGTTCCGGCTGATTTTTGCTCTAAACTACAATATTTAGATTTGAGTATGGCCATAATAATACCAGCCGCACTTCGTGATCTCTTGGCACATTGTAAATATTTGAAAAAGTTAAGTCTGGAGCATGTGCCATTGGACGCTTCAATTTGCAATGCCATTGCATCGAATCGTAATTTGGAAGCATTAAATTTAACAATGTGTACCGGCATCGATGCACGTAGCATAAGAACTATGATGACAGAATTTCGAACGTAATTAGTGTGGAAGGATTCTCTATAGCAGCTAACGTTAATTTAAATTTTTTAACATTTTTAGTTTACACAGTTTAAATATTTCTTGGACATCATTGAATATGGACAGTGTAAATGCATTTGTAGAAACTGCTCCTGCCAATTTATTACGTCTAAATATGTCTGGATGCCGAAAATCAATGACTGATAATTGTAAAAAACGAACGCTTTTTCTATCTTTAATCGGTTTAATGATGTTAATTTTTTAATTTTAGCTGTTGCACAACTTGTTGCAAAATGCCCGCAGCTTATTGAACTTGATCTCTCCGATTGTACGATTTTAACATCGGAAACGATAAAAATCGTATCGAAATTAAAGTATTTAGAATATTTATCATTGTCTCGGTGCTATAACATTGCTGTGGCTGCGTATTTGTAAGTATTTTTTGTGATACACAATTTAGGATTTTTTTGTGAAAAATATTTAAAACTACCAGTTGAATGTATTGAGCTAGAAGTCATGTTTGATTTTGTTTAGTATTTTCTGTGTTTATTTGTAAGAAATTTGGGCAACAATTTCAGAAAAAAATCGTTTTTTAGGGGTTGGGGGTATTTGACATACCTACAAGCTAAAAAATAATTGGAAAATATTTCCCTTCCAAAATTATAAAAGCTAAAACCGTTAAACAACGATAACATTCCCCTTCTAAAAATTGCAAACATTGCGATGGTTTTATATTTTGGCTGCTATGTTGTTTTTAGAATTATAAAAAAATCTATAAATTACAAAAATTAAACATCACTTCGTGACATTTGTGGTTTCACTTTTTTATACTATTTTAAATCATTTTTCTTTTTCAGAACCATAAACGAGTTGATCTCATTAATGTATTTGGATATATTCGGCGTGCTATCCGATCAAGCCGTTTCGGTGCTACAGGCGACCTACCCAAATGTTATAATAAATAAGTTCATTCATAGCGCTGTGGCCCGACCAACTGTCGGCAATCGACGTACCTCCGTTTGGGGTCTGCGAACTCGAGATTAAACTGGAAAATTTTCTATTTTTTTAAATAATAATTTTAAATACACACTAATTTAGCTTTTTTATTGAATCTTATTAATACTATTTTTTTGTTGTTCAAATTTGGCTCTACCGTAAAACAGTTTTATAATTAAAAAAAAATCAATTTGAACTAATTGTTAAGTTTCTGTTCTTGTTTAGCGCAAGTGAAGGAAATGTTTTGTATTGAAAAACGGATATATTATTGTGTTGAAGATATGGAAAATTAAAAATTGTACACTTTTATTATTATTACATTATAGAATTTTATGATAAAAAAAATAAGAATTTTAATAAAATGGATTATTACAACAAATAAATGTAGCCTTTGATTTACAAAAATCTCGATATTTAAGTTAGTTCTAGATAACTAGAATTTAAAATATTTTCGTTGATTTCAAAATAACTTGGATTTATCTAAAATCACTTTTACTCGGGCGAATGCATTTTATATGATCACGTAATAATACGAGAACTCGTGAATGACAAAAACCACATCGTGTTTAGATATTTTGTTAGAAATTTTGTGACTTGAAAATACCTTCAGTCAAAAAAGATTGACAATAACTGAAACTTGTCATAGGATATGTTCGTTATGTATAACCAACAACCATCAAATGAAACTGCATCGATTTGTCTTTCAGTCCCGATCGATATGTACGGATAACTGAAGATTCAATTTTCTTAAATAAATTTTCATTGCCCGCTCTCCCATGTTTATTTATAACAGCCTCGCCGCATTTATTTAAAATACCCCTAATTCTAGCGCCGAATTCGCGCAAATCTTCAGACGGTGGTCTCTGTTCAGTATTTCTAAAACTTTCGGTTAACTCTAACAACGACCTTTTATTGGCATATACTTCTGTTAAAATTTTTGATAATTCATCCAAGTTCTGGAATTTCCTGCCCATTACTAAATGATACGCGTCGCCAGTGAGTCTAGAAGATATACATTATACATTCATTGAAGAATAAAACTTGCTCCTGGTTCAAACCATCATGCACTATCTTGCTAAATGTTAAACATATTTTATTTAACTCTACCTTCAGGTCCGCAGAATTTTTACCCGAAAATAGAGGAATATTTTTGTTAATAATTTTCAACACGTTAAGGGACTCCATCACAGAAGACATACAAATAATTATGTGGTAATATTATTTATATTTAAATTTCTTCTTTCAAGAATTCCGTTATCTCCATTTCCCCTTAAGCTGCGGCTTGCATGCAGACGTATTCGCATAGGTTCTCTTTTATGAATGAAATTCATTCATGAATATTTTGTAAAATAGAAAAATTTCTGCTTTTAATGAATTTTTCACTATTATTAAAAAAAACTTTATAGCTGTTATTGATTTTTAAATACGCAACTTTTGACTATCAAGCCTCCAAAAATTTAAACTTTTATTTTTGAACCTTCCATAGAGATATCAGGATTTCAACTAACAGGCGCAACTAGACTTAAATTAAAACATTTTAGGAAATTTTCATTTTTTTAATACACAACTTTTTCGCTCTATTTTGTTTGAAATTTAAAATTTTTTGCATATTTCGACCCATCCTAATATATATTGAAGACGCCAGCTTACACAGAAAAATTGGCTCTTTTTTCAATACAAAAAGCGAATTGTCTCTAAAAATATTCTATTACGATCTTTAAAGAACTATTGGAAACAATAGTTAAACCGAATTTTTCATATCGTGCGAAAACTTAGTGATAGCGAGGCTGAAGGTGGGAGTCCCCCATTCAAATATTTATGAGGAAAAGAAACGGCTTGATCTGAATCAAGGTGTACTAGATTATAATTCTAGATAGCTATTCATCCCTGGAAACAAATAGATTGCAATGCGGAAATTTTTGGGTTTGAAAGCATACAAAATAATTAAAACATTTTTTTTTCAATTTCGAGCATAATTTTTTTTTAATTTTGCAACGTAAACTATATTAGAGTTATACAGACTTTTTATATAATCAATTAATTTTAATAAAATTTAAAATTATGAAATAAATAATATTGTTTATGTACAAATTTTCATCATTGGCAGCTACTATTTTTATTTTAAATTAATTGTTAAAATTGAGAAAATTTGTAAAGAAAGATTAAAAAACAACTTTTGTATAAAAAAAAACTTAACATTTTATCAAACCCCTATGAACTTCCAATGCACGTCAATGTGCCATTCATATTGAAATAGGTTTTTATGGACCGCTTGCAGCCGGTTGCCAATGAACTTATCAATTTGTTATGACTACTACCGGTCGCCGCCGCCGAAGATGATGATGTTGATGGATTTTGAGATGAAGATCTAATTGATTGAGAGAGGTTAGTCGATTATGATTTACAAAAAAGGAACAGTAAACTTACTGAGCATTAAGATTAAAAACACGTAACGAACCGTCCGCACAACAGGAGGCCAATTTCTGGCCACTGCCATCCCAAACGATACTTGTAACAGGTGCAGAATGATCCTTGAGTTCACTGAGCTGTGATCCGGCGGCCAAATCAAAGATACGAATTTTCGATTCTTCGCCTAAAATGATTTTTTTGTAATTTACATTTTTTTTGTAAATTAAACCCATTAAGATCCAGCACATATTTTTAATTTACCTATGTACTACACCAGAGCAACTTGTTGCACAACATTTTTTTAGCTGCATAGCTTGATCCACGAACAATTTAAATTTAGTTTAATATTAATATTTTGCATGCATCTTCAAATTTGTAGTTTAATATAAAAAAACAATTTTTACTTTGAGGATATACAAAAAAAAAGTTGCACAAAAAGATGCTCTGGTGTAGTACATAGGTAACACGTTTTTGATCTCTTTTATCTTGGATTTCTGTGATCCAATTAAACAAAATAGTTTTAAAATGGGAAATCCTCTATATTGCTGTTCAAACAGCCCGGGCCTTAATAGGTTAATATATTTTGAACATACCACCAGCAGCCAATAGTTTACCATCCGGACTAAAGCTAATACATTGCACAGGTAAGTGGCAGTCTGTAAAAACGCGAAATAATTTGCCCGTTGTGACACACCACAAACGTACAGTTAAATCTGTAGAACCAGTCGCTAGATAGTTACCATTCGGATGGAATGCCACAGCCTAAAAAAAAGTTTTTTTTTATTATTTTCTAGTTAATATGTAAAATCCATCCTTTTTTTATGGATCTACACAAATTTAGGTAGGGGAGATTATTCTACGTTCGTTCGTTGAATTTCCTACCAACTTATGGGACATGAAGGACTTAAAGACCAAAAAAATGAAAAATGACAAAAGAAAAGAGGCTTATTGGATGGAACTGGATTGGTCTCTGCGAAAACCAAGTAAATGACATAGTGACATAGCGAGAGTGGAGCTAGATTGGAATCTACAGGGTATTAGCGTAGACCCGGCCGACCCAAGGCTTCGTCGTGTCGAACATCATTGCAAGAAGCCAAAGCTGAAGGCAAGGAAAGAGCCGACCTTAATGAATTGTCAAGAAATAGGGTGCGATAATGGACTTTTGTCCTAGGTTCCCGGAGTAGGGGACAAGATGCATGATATAGGAGGTTGAAGTTACTTACATCAATGTCTTGAGTATGTCCAATGTATGTTTGCAATGGAATCTCGCGATCGGTGGACCAAAGCCTTGCTGTCAAATCTCTAGAACCAGTTGCCAAATATAAACCAATAGGACTTTCTGCCACACACCATACCGGATAGTTATGACCACGATATACAGCCGCACATGTGTAATTTATAGGTTTCCATGCCCGCATTGTATTGTCCTTAGATGTACTTAATAATAGAGAATGGTTTTTGGAAAAGAGAACATCTGTCACACCTTTACTGTGACCCCGCAGCGCAACTCCACCAGAATCCGTGAAGATATTCTCTGTACATCTTTTGCTCATAAAGTCTTCGTGTTGTTCACTCCTGCTGCGCCAGTCTTTTGTTAATTTCATCTTAATTCTATCGTCCTCATCATCAGATTCGTCCGACGATGAATTTGACATGTTTTCCAAACTCCATTCACAAGAACGTTGTGAAAATGTCGAATATGGTTTACGTCCACGAACATTACTGCTGTTCATTTGCCACAATTTGATGGTTGAATCATCGAATCCACAGGCCAAATGACATTCATTCGTATCAATGTCGCCAGACGTCATACCATTATCGGTATTTTCAACTCTTAACACTCTTGACGGTTGTTCATAGGCTTTCATCTCAATGACACTCCTGCGAATACTTTTCAATTTATGATTTATACGTTTTTTCGCTGTCGGCTGGCTGCTAATAATATTTTCATCTGTTAAATCTTCTACTTTAATGTTTTCTAATTTTATAAAATTTTCTTTAGGTAAACTTTGCAGCAGTGGTTGTGATTCAATTCCTAATTCCATTCTGATTTTAGCCAATAAATCTGTGTTAGACTCGATTTCTTCGCTTGCATATCCTGCAAAAGCCGGCTCATCGGCAAACATTTGTTCTTCGTCAGCATCTTCTGTGTTCATAATATCGATTATTTCAAATGAAAACCATGAATTAAGAATATGTAAAATTAAAACATGTCCATTTTTTATCAGGAAATGTTTCAGGGCAAACAAAGATTGAACCGACAATTCCATTTCATATTTTGCATAACGAAATTCACGCGTTATGTCGAATGAATCAAGATCTTCCATACGCGAGCACAGTGACATTGATTGGACTAAATCTTTAAAATATTCCTGAGATGGTATTCTATTTTCGGAATCTCGTAAAAATGTGATTTGGGTTGTGGAAAACGGAAGGACATCTTCGACATGAGGTACACAAACGGCGCCACCATTAACCTTATGAGCTAATGGTGTGTTTAAATTGTCTACCGGCGCTATAATGTGAGCGTGTTTCTTGAGAAAATCCAATGCTGGCTGACAATCCCGACCCTTCAGTAGTTCAATGAAAAGATGACCAATTACTGGGCTTAATAGTTTTTGCAATTCATTTTTAAGAGTATTTTCCTTTTGTGACTGTACAAATTGATAAAACCTAAAAACAAATTAATCGTATCGAAATCGTTTACTGCCCGCCAAATTACTTACTTTGAGAATTGTTGTTCAACAATGTTTTGATTACTTAAACACAAGACATTTGAATACAAAAATGAATTTACTTTGGAAATATCATCGTCCAGCATCATACTAAATTCCATTTGTGCATTATTTTGCGATAAGACCAAGTCGGATTTTCGAAATTTTTCACTTCCCTAAAATTAAAAAGGACAATTACATTCAGTAATAAATTAAACAAACAAAATTGATACAAATTTTTAGGTTAAAGTGTGATACTTTTTTTTTTGTTAATTTTTACCGAATAATTCTTCTGTTTTAGATAGATTCCCAACGCTGAACGGATAACTTCATTCTTTGATTTTCTCGATTTACTGCTCGACGACGAGGTACTGGTACTATTATTATTTGTGGTTCTTTTGGCTGTATCAGCCATAATTTTATTTTCTAAAATAATTAAATCTAAAAATTATTAAAAAAAATAATAAAAATATAGTTAACACTCCTCCTCCACTACGAGGATTTCTTCACACAAATAAAAAATGTTTTTTATAAACTTTTTCTAGCAGTTTACATTGTTGTGTGGTCTTAGCTTTTTAATTTATATGAAAATTCACAATAGTTGTATTTGTAATTATAATTATATTTTTTTATGTAATTATTTTAATGCAATTTTATGCAGTGAGTTGTCATTTTTTTATTGTATTCATTTTCTAAAAGAATAATATTTGGTCCAAAAGTCTATTTTAATAATTAATTAACCCCGCTTTAAGGTAGATTTAGAGTCCAAGCTGTTTTTTTTTCAGCAGCCTAATGTCAAATTCAAAATCAACCAATCAGAACGCGTATTCCGCTATGAAAATTCCGCATGCTGAACGCGTTCTGATTGGTTGATTCTGACATAAGCTGTCGGAAAAAATTTCTCTGTCGGAACTGTAAATCTGGCGTTAGTCCTTATTCTTACTTTCTTAGGTCTAAAACAAAAAATAATTAACTACACGACCAATGCTATAGCCGTGTGGTATTATTGCCGCCGAGTATAGTAAATGGTAGGTTCGGGGTTCGAATCCTGTTGGC
>JANSTW010048269.1:0-13033 GCA_027564275.1 Diadocidia ferruginosa
AAAGACTTTTATTTATTCTATACTAACCGTATATAAATAAAAGTAAAAATTTAAAAACTCGACGTTTCAACCTACCTGTAAAAATGCTGTAAAATTTAAAAATGATCGGTTTAGTAGATTTTGAGCTACGATTGGCACCGACTTTAAAAATTGTGAAAAACATGTTTAAAATTAAAGTTACCTTAAGCACTTATAGCAAATCCTTACAATTACAACTTTATATCTCAAATCGACTTTAAATTTTTACACAATAATCTTAATATGTTTTACAGTAATATAAAAAAATAAAAAATATTTAGCTAAACTACACTGCACTTTAGCGCTTATGGCCATATGCCTAAACGGACCCCCCCTACCGAAAGGGGGGCCCTTCCAGATTTAAAAAAACCACTTAAACTCTTGGCGCTCTCTATACCTATAAATTAAATAGACACAGTAAATGATATCAACTTTGATCGGGTACTGGCTAATTTAAGCTATGTAAAGTTAGTTACCTCTTGCAGTTTGCACTTTTTATTTAAAAATTTGTAAATAATTTTTTTTATCATTATAAAATTGCCACGCAGCGAATTTTTTTAGAAAGAAATATCGAAAAATACAGAATTTAATGCTAAAAACCAACTTGCAATATATATTTTTTTTAAATAAAACATAAAAAATAAATTTAAGTTATTACCTAAGGAGGCAGGAGATCATTTGAGTCGTATCCCTATCCATTTGCCAAACTTAATCATATCGTGTCCTTAATTTTAAAAGTTGAGTATTGTCAGCAGGTCGCACTGGTAATATTTTTGATATAATCAGTGGGGCGGTGTTTACACTAAATAAGGAACCCTATCTGTTGGTATCATATAAAAGCCATATAGGTGAATAAACGTCTTTAAGTGACTTCCGAACCACTGCAGTCGCTTTTAATAAGCCTCAGTGAATTAGAGATGATAGCTCGGTTGTGAATAATTTCCCGGTCAAACAGAATGTGCAACTCACAACCTCTTTAGTGCAAAGCAGTGACGTGATATAATCGTTATAAACATTATACCAATGCTTAGAATGCTTCATGAATCAAACCATAGATTTTAAATTAGATAGATAGGAAATTATAGATTTTGTTTTTTATTAGGAAGAGATATCATCTTATCATTTACCACTAGACTTGGGAGCATAACCACACTTTCCATCTATCTTATCTTAAATCTCTGATAAGAAACGTCATATTGCCGAAAGATTTCTCGATTTACTTCAGTTTATCTTTTTCAATTGTTAAGTGATATAGCGTCTTCATTCCTCATTTCCTGTCTATCTATATCTTTATGGATCAAAACTGTATAAGTATATATAGTGTATAAGCGCTACAAATCGCTCCGATATAGTTCTTCTTTTTAAGTAAAAAAATTTTACAAAAACGAGAAAATTACCAGCTAAAAAAAAGTTAATATCAAATTCTCAAACAAACATTTTACAATATTTTCACTAAAACAAATTGCCCAAAAAGAAAAAAAACCATTTGCAACCCCTTGTCATTAAGCTCTTCTATCATACTATAATATGTTGTTGTTTTTTACATAAATATATTAAATATTATGCCGAGAATATAATAAGTCCCGAAAAATGATATTTACACAGCAATATAAAAAAACCTCTAAACTCTTGAAAAGGGTTTGAAATGTTTATTTTAATATTATGAATTTTTCATTCTTAATGACTCGAATGTATAATATTATTATTTTTTTTTAGGTTTTCGCCTCATTTTAAAAACAAACAAGCCAAATTATAAATGTATGTGAAAGAAGGTCCATTGAAAATATACCTATATAGAAAAAAACTGCTTCTGTGGTTTTTTGTTATTAAAAATAAAAACAAATAAAGCTATACGCATAACAAACCACATTTATTAAAAAGCTTAACAAAATAATATTATATGGTTCTTTTTTTGGGGATCCTTTTGTTGTTTTGTTTTCTCTGTAAAATTTTTTCTCGACTCTATATAAATGTGAAACATCAAATCATCATATCTAATTTATATTTTTTTTTTTTTATTAAAGAATACATAAATTTGAATAAATGAATATATTTAAAAAAAAAATAAATAAAGATAAGAGTTACACAGTAGGTATCCACTTTTCGCAACATCACCGCATCGCACACAGTTTATTTTATTCATTAATTAAATTTTTATCAGTCGACTCCATTTTTTTGTATGAAATTTTACTTGTTATATAAGCGGGAATATTATATATTTAGGTAAGGTAATAAAATTAAAAGGCAACATCATCATCTTTTTTGGTGTTGGTTCTTTTTTTATATTTTTATTTTGGCAAATATGTCAGTTTAAATTAATTAAATTTGTTTAATAAACTTGAGAAGGGTCATTTGTATATATACGTATAGTGTACTTACTGTACACGCAATGTGTATGATTAGATTAGGATTAATCAACGGTTTGTTTATATAATATCTGGGAATATAAAAACCGCATTATTTTTCGATGACTTTTATAAAAAAAATAAAATGAAGACTCATATTTAAAAAAAATTAAAACCCTACCACACCCTTTATTAGCATTTATTTGCTTCTTGTGTATCCGTGTACAAATTTGTGGCCGAATTTTCAACTAAAAGCCTGATTTTATCAAGACTTGGAACACTTCGAATACCTCAAATAACGATGCACTCTATTAATTATATTTTAGCCATTTCTAAACGAATTTAATTTGGTTTCAGAAAATGTTGTTTATTTTGCACTATCTTATGAGTGTGTTAGCCTAGAAATAGTGCAAATCTTGTTGGTATGAATAAATCAGTAAAGACAAATTTGTTTAAAAAGCTCAGGCGAAAGCTAGAGCTCATAATATTACAAAACTATTCACTTTTCGCTTACCAAATAGAATGTACCTAAATTTTAAATTTAACAAAATATAGAATTTTCTTTTTTTAATTTTTCAAAAAAAAATAATGGCAGATTTATCAGAGATGAAGAATTTTCAGACACTTTACCCCTGCATCTCTTTATATATATAATAGATTTTCATGAAACAACATTTATTTTGGTAATAACATTTTTACCTTATCAGAAAATTTACATTTTTTTAAAAATAATTTCAAAATGGAATTTTTTTTGAAAATTTTGTTGGATTTAATCATGATAACGGTAAAAATATAAATCATTCTCAAAGTTCTCAAAAATTTACATAATTTTGTAAAACCAGATTGATTCAAGATGGCATATTTCCCTCAAAATTTTGTACGGTGCAAAAATTCAATTTCAAATAATTTAAGTTTTGTTAGTAGGGTAGGTACTAATCGTATCTATTGTATTTGTGTTAATTTAAATTGTTTGTTATATTATTAGTTCAATTTTGTGCAAAACTTAAGACAAATTAGCAGAGCAAAGACATTTTGCAGGTTTGTAGTGCTAACCAATAGAAGTGTTCTCCAAAAAGTCCCTATTAATAAGAATATATCTTTCTAACCATTAAATTTACAGTATCATGAGAATTAAATGTTTAGTTAAAAAGATTTTTGACTTTTTCAGAAAACGGAATAACCTTTTCCTTTAACTTAATCGAAGGTAAAATAGAATCAGGTAGTTAATGCTTGAGTATTGTCAATATTTAATGTTAGCCCATTATCCTTATCCCAATTTACAATACGACATAAGTCAACATTTAATTTATGCACAGAATCAGAAAAAAATCAGGTTTGTCATTAATATATATTTGAAAGTCATCTGCATATAAATGAGATGAGCAATACAGTAAATTATCAGGTAGATCGTTAATATATAATGAAAATATCAATGGACCCAAAACGGAGCCTTGCGGAACACCAGCTAAAATATCAAGGCATATCAAAGATATCAAGAAAGATATCAAAAGAAATATATTGACACCTATCGGAAAAGTAGTATAATCCACGCAATCAGCAATTGCGCGGACTTGAGAACACAAATTGATCGATACTAAATCAACACTTTGGTATTAGTAAAATCTATACAATTAGCACTTGTATAGATTTGAGAACAATCGCTAAATCAACACTTCGGAGATTGTCAATTAGTAAATTATGTTAATAAAAGGGTTTTGCAATCAGCAATTGCAGAGTGCAGACACCACTTTTGAATAATTTCCAAATCAGAACTTTGGAAATTATTAAAATTTTTAAATCAGCACTTTAAGTATTTTGGTTAGTAGAGTTACGTTCAAATCATCACTTCGACAGCAACTGAAATAAAAATGTTAATTTGCTTTGCTTTTATATATTTTGCATAACCTTGAACAAGGTTAAATGTTAAGAAGAAGCAATTTTATAAGAAATTCTATATATTTTTCCGTCGAAATCTGTTGATTTAGTTTTTTAAAGAAATTCCTTTACCTCACGAATTTTTCCTGCCTGTTTTCTGACTAATTTAGAAATTCATAAAGTTCAAATCATCATAAATTAGTAATATTTACTGTTAAAAAGGTAAATTTAAATTTTTTAACGTTTTTACAGTACCATATATACTGTGACGTTTTATACATGTGAAATAAACAAACACAAACAATATAAAGTCATTAGAAATTTACTCGGTCTATATTTATTGATTTTATTATTCATTCATTCCACTATAGAATATGTGCTGTAACACTATTATATAATATTTTTGGCACAAAAATTACCCGATAAACTCACAAAAAAAATGTTGGTTTAATTGCTTCATCGCAGATATATATATATTACACTGGTCAACAATAAGAACTTTTCTAGGCTTTTTTAATCGTTTTTTGTTACATTTAAATGTGCTGAATTCTGATTACAAAATCATTTTACTACTTTTTTTTTCTTAGTAATATTTTTAAAATTTAGAATAAAAATATTTAATTTAGATAAAAATATTTTTTTACATGCGAATTAAATCTCAGTTTTAGGGTTATTTACCTTTTAATTCATAAATTTTTCTTCGATAATTTAAATTTTATGGTGTGATATTATAGACATTTCAGACTTCAATTTCTATAAAATATTTATCAAGATTTTTTTTCACCTGAAGATTATGTTAAATTGACATCGAAACGTCGTTTATTAAATGATAATTGAGTTGTAAAGTTACAATTTAAAAAAAATATTTTAGATATCCGATTTAACATTAACATTTATTTTTAAAATTATATATAATATAATAATACTTTCATAATGGCGGATTGACCATATCTCAAAAACCAGAGCTGCCTAAAAAAAATCGGTTGCCATTTTTAAATTCAGTCGCTGAATTACAAATTACCATAAAGTAGTTTAATTTAACCCACAAAAAAAGTGTCATTTTGTTGACAAGTGTTATAATTATAAGTATATAGTTAGAAATATATGAAAATTGTTCGTTTGTTTTCCACAATTATCCAGAAAGTTAATAAAATTATATTCACGTATATAGAAAAAGTAAACATATTTTCGGTGGAAAATAAACAATTCACATAATTTGGCATAGGTTTGCTTGGTGTGTTGTGATAATAAAAAATATTGTAAAAAAAACAAATCAAACAAAAAATATTATAAGAGAATACAAGCTACTGCATAAATTAATAAAGGATATATACTGTGGCGTTGACACAATATGCTAAATTATTTTTTTTTTAATATTTTAGAAATTGAGATTTTCTTTTTTATTTCGCAGGTATTACAGAAAATATTTCTATATAGCACAATTATATTCATAAGTGAACATTAATAAAATAATTGCAATTTGGTAATTTTGATGGAGAAAGAAAATGCGATAATGAAGAGTTTTTATTTAAATTAAGAAATATTTTTTTATCTTCTGTTTGGCACAATGGTAACTTATGAATAAAAACGATAAGAGCTTTTTTCAATGGTTTATAAAACAGTATGGAATTTTAGATAATTTGTTTTTAAATTCATTGGAATAATAAAAATTAGGTAGATGAAAAACTGAATAAATAAAATTGTCTTTTATAGCATTCTCAATGCTTTGGAAGTCTTTTAATAATTTTCTATCAAATTTCGTGATTTTATGAATATTAAGAAAAACACGAGAAAAAATTAGGATATTTTTTCTAAATAATTAAATCAAAAAGAAATATTCTTTTTCAATTAAGTTTACAAGCCCTAAATGTGTTTAATTAATCATTTATTTATACTTTGATTATATTGTTATATAATTTATAAACATTATTCAATATTCAACCCTCGCTCTCCGCATACATATACATATATAAAAGCTTATTAAATGTTTTATGACCGGAATAATATAATTTGTACAAATATAATTTTAAAAATGCCAATATATATTCGTTTTTATATATAGGTACTTATATATAAAGCATATTCTATATAATTCTTGTATAATGATTTTTAAAGAATAGAACTTTATCGTTCAGCTTAAATATATAGAATTCAATTTATCATATATAGGTGCTCAAATAGTTGATGCCGAGCAAAATCATATAAATAAATTAAATTCCATAAACATTTCTTTAAAATAATTAATAAATAATAAATTTGTTGTCATCACCTTGTCTTAAGGGCGAAGTAAGGTTAATTCGATAGAAAAAAAACTATTTTGATAAATTGTCTTTAAGAAACAGTTATTATATATTTATTTCTGAAACTAGTTCATTATAAAGTAACATTTGAAGAATTTTTTGTCAAATTTTCAAAAACAAATTTGAAGAGATGAGCCGTTCACAGCGATTTAGGGCAGACGTCTCAAGAAAAAGTAACATTGCGGTGCCAATCAGAACTCAACAATGAATAATCCAAGATTTAAAAAACAAAATGATTTTGTCAGCTAATAAATTTCTTAAGGATTTGACGTTGAGTTTTTGTTTTTAATTATTTTTTTTACAAAGCATTTATATCAAAAATACGATTTTTCATCATTTTTTCGTCCATTTTGTTATTTTAAAATGCATTCCAATAAAAAAATTAACAAAAAAAAAACTTTGTAAAATTTAAAAACGATCAGTTTCGTTGATTTTGAGCTACGATTGGCAGCGACTTTGAAAATATGCCACTGAGAAAAACGCATAGGTATAACATGCAATATTCATTGGCATACTTTTACAATTATAACTCCATATCTCCGTTGGCTTTACTCCAATCGACTTAAAATTTTTACAGAATAATCTTATTATATGTTTTACATTAATACAAAATAATAAAAAAAAATATTTTTCATAAACCTTACTTACCTCTTAATTACACCTGGTATTAGGCAAAAGGCATCCACAAATGCCCGCCATATCACTATATTTCTTGCCAATGCTTTCATAAAATGCCATTCCTTTCTCTTGGCTTTAGCTTCCTGGCAAATTAATTAAAGCTTATTAAAAAAAAAATTAAAAACAAATTCTGTATGTGGAGTTCTGAGTTCTAAGAGCACAGTTGTTGGGCTGAACTGCAAAACTTTCCTATAGTGAATCAATTCAAGTTAGCCATCTTGAATAATGCTGTCATTTTTTATTAATTGTATAATTTTTAAACCCAATAAAACTCGCCTTTTTAAAAATATTATTAAAAACATTTAATTTCTGAAAATTTGAAAAATTACTATTTTTCCAACAAAATAAATTTTGTTTTTATGAAAATTTATGCATAAATGTCTGTGATACAGGGCAAAGTGTCTCAAAAGTCGCCATCTTGAATAATTCGGCCATTTTTTTCTAAAATAACAAATATTTAATAAAAAAAACAATTAAGATTTAAAATTAAAAATGTTTATAAGGAAACGTCAATATTTGGGAAATATATTAACGGTTATATTGTTTTTTGCCGCTATTTTGGATTTTGTTTCTTGGAAAAATATCTTTATTTGAATCAAGACCACTAAGTTGAAAAAAGTTGGAATGTTTTCATAAATATCAATATTTGACTTTGTTTAACAAAAGACAGATTTTAAAAAGCTTAAAAATGATATTTGTTAAATTTATTGTCTATTTCAACTAAACTTACTGAGCAGAAAATACAAGCATACCTGGCCATACCTGATCAAATATTTTTTAGGATATAATATACGACGACTTGGGGGCCGATATTATTAAATTGTATTTTGAATATTGAATGTGAGGAAATATATTGACCAACCATATACTATACATATATTGTATATTGAGGTGCTTTTTATACTGAAATAATATCTCCAATCATGTGAATATGTAAATATATATAAAGCTAGAAATTTACATATAAAGGTGAATTGTTTGTAATATGATTTTTACAATCATCTCGTCAACAATTGATATTTAAATGAGAAAATTCCATCTATACAAAATATAAAGGAAAAAATACTTCTCGATTTAAGAGGATGGTATAAATTTATTTTGTTGTTTTCCTGCACAAAATATTCAGATGTTTGGCTATATATTATATTGAGCTATATAGAGTTATAGACATTATTTCAAACCCGAAAGCCAGAAAGCTTTGATTGACATTTTCGAAAAAAAAAATTGTCATCAAATATGGAAAATATTATGTGTGTACTACATTGGGTATGAAGAATTTCAAGTTTTTAAATTCGCATTATAATGTCGCCTGTCCGTAACACCTTAAAATACTTGAAGTAAATCATGTGTATGTGCGAGGATTGGCCGAGTTGTGGCTGATGCTATGGTTCATGTACTCGCCAAATACAAATTATTAGGTTTTATAAGAGCCGGTATATATTTGGATGATTTTTTTTCCCAATCATATATAAGAGTTTATTGGAAAAATATTAAGGGAAATTTATTATTAACTATAGATATATACGAAAAATATTATATAGACGAACATTTTCAATAAGGTGTGTTGTAATTGAAAGGCTTGTTCAATTAATATGGTATTTGTTGTTGTTGTAATACAAAAATAAATGCTTGTATAAAGACAATTAGAACGTTCGTTCGCATAATATAGAGTTTGAATTTTAAAATTTTTATTGAATTTTAATTGACAATTTTTAGACATTTTATATCTCCTCGCCTGGATTGAACTTTTGTGAAGATTAATATTTGCAAATATATGGTATAGAAATATGTAGGTACGCACTTGATCATTTTGATGTAATTATAAATTAATTAGAATTGAAATAGATTTTCTTTTAGGTAATATTGAATAATTTATATAGACATATAGAGTCTATATACTTATCACTTATAAATAAAAAATATATAATATATTAATCATTCCTTGGTTAAAATTTGTTTTTTTAAGAGTCTGTGAACATTCAAAAATAATCAAATGTTTTTGAAGAGAATTATTACATATAATTTTGTCTTTTTAATAGTGTCTAGAGGTGACAGCAGCACACCAAGTTAGCAGCAGCAGGCTCAAAAAGGTTGCAAAACCTACTGGAAGCAAATTTTGTTTTTATATATTTTTTGCTATTAGCCAATTTGGACCCGCTTATAGTCTCAAAAATTTGTATTTATACACGATAATAATTACAAAATAAAAATAGCATTCTTTAATAACACTACTCCCCACGGTGACCGGACATAACACCCAAAGACAAAACGCCCAAATGCTTTACCAAGCTTAAACCGCTAAAAAAAGATAAAATTTTCCTTCTAAAAATGTTAAACAAAGCGATAGTTTTATATTTTGGCTGCTATGATTTTTTTAGAATTAGAAAAAAAGCTTGTTATAGCGGTTGGGCGTTATGTCTTTGGGTGTTATGTCATGTCACTGGAGAAAGGATTAAGTTTTGTAGGCAGAGCATGACTTTTTTGGGAAATTGGGCTAATTTTTGTTAAAATACAGGATTTGGATGTAGAGGAAAGAACTTTTGTAATAGAGAGATGGAGAAAGGAGATACATTTTGGCTGAAATAATTTTTTTTTAGGTTAGTGACTTATTTGGAACTTTAAGTGAAAATTTGTAAATAGAAATAGAATACTAAGCTATCAGTTGTCAGTCAATTTATAATAAAACATAAACAGATTTATATGAAAAGAAAACAAATAATATATGTTAATAAAGATTTTATTATTTCATATTTTTATGTTAAAATTTTTAAAAATACAATTTTTTTTTCAATAATGTTAATGTGATGATGCGTCTATATATACAAGTTATTATTGTAAAAAAAATCAAACAAAATATGCGTTTAATTTAACATGTGTGAAAACTGAAAATTTGTTTAATTTAAACAGAATGACCGCAAAGTCAAAGAAATTCAATTAAATTAAATTAAAAAAAAGAAATTTTAAAAATACTAAAATTCGCATTTATAGAAATCTTAATCCGAGGGGGTACTTACATGTGAAAGTCCTGGAATAACCTCTATGGAAGTCATATGGATGTCTTGGAAGTCATATGGATGTTATGGAAAACATATGAAAGTCATGGTAGTCATATGGAAGTAATGTAGAAGTCATAGAAGTCATATCGAAGTCATGAAAGTCATAGAAGTAATATAGAAGTCATCAAAGTCATATTAAAGTTATGGAAGTCCTATGAAAGTCATGGAAGTTATGGAAGTCATGTGAAAGTCATGGAAGTCAAATGGAAGTCATATAGAAGTCATCGAGTCATATGAAAGTCATGGAAGTCATATGGAAGACACATGGAAGTCATGGAAGTTATATAAGTCATGCGGAAGTCATTTGGAAGTCATGGAAGTCTTGAAAGACATGGAAGTCATGTAGAAGTCATAGAAGTCATTTAAATATAGAAGTCAGTGGGACAAATATTTTTCAAGTGATTACTTCCTCGAATTGTACTCGGAATTGTATATTTATAATGTAACATATAATAGCATTAAGTAGTGCTGATTATTGAAAAAAAAAATTATTTAAATAAAATTTAAAAAACAATTTAAAGAGGTCACCCTATTAATTTTAGAACAACATTTATCGCATATCTATTCATCACATGTGTTTTACATAAAAGTACAGAATGAAAATAAATTAAAAAAAATTAAGTTTGGCTGGTCAAAATTTATTGTTTTTGGATGTTTGCTCAATATAATTTATTAAATAGGTACATAAAACATAAATATTTCGATTAAGAGGAGTCTGTAGGCAAAAATTCTGAAAGAGTTTGTTTTTGTTAATTACCAATCTGTAGCTCAATTCCGGTTGAATGAGATTTTTTCCCACCATGGAATGGAATAAATTTTTCCACGACATCTCATCGAATAAATTTCATTCCGCCAAATCGTATTCTGGTACTCATCGTTAGATGAATATGTACTAAACTGTACTAAAATGTGTATATATTGTCTGTAGGGAAAATTTAAACGTCAAATGTCAAAATATTTGTTTATTTTCATAAAATTTAAATTTGATTTACGGGTTTGTAGAAAAAAGTAAATTTTGTGAATTATAATGGTGTTTGGACTTTTCAGTATTTAAGCCTTTCTGGTAAAGGGACGTGCGCTGAAAACACACTTGGAACAAAGGTTGTTCGGGACATTAAGAAATTTTTTTAAATTTGAGGTCGTGTGCAACATCAATATTTTCCTCCAAAAAATCTATTTTTTTTGGTCTTTACTCACTTTTCAGAAATTGTTTCCGTCCAAAATTAGTTAATTCGGCCATGATGTTGTTTTAAACAATAAAAACATAATTTAAATTTTCGCAATTACAGTGGTGGAATAAAAATCTCATTATCTCACTTTTGACTTTTAAATCACATTTTCTCATTTAGTACAAAATTATCCATCTCACAGTGGAATGGAAAAAAATCTCATCCAACCGAAATTGAGCTACTGATATTGATTCGGTAATCATAATATAATCTTAACATTGGTATATCTCATTTTCTATTTTTTTGGTGAGTGGGTTTTACACTAAATGGAACCTTATATGTTGGTATCATATATATAGGCGTACCAATGGCGTTATAAGTGACTTCCGAACCACTGCGATTGTTTTTTAATAAACAACAGCGATTGAAAAGTGGTAGTCCACTTGTGAAATTGTTTTGAACTCGAACCCACACCTTCTTGAACAAAAAGCCGTGTCGCTAACCATGCTGACTATAATGACCCAGATAGATAGCTTTAAGAGATTTGTTGAGATAGCGTTCTTAACTCAAATTTGATGTTTTTTTTGGAAAAGTGCCACTCTTGCAGAGCTTGAGCGACATCGAATATATATAACATTAAGATTTCAGTTTAAAATATTGTGACAAATAGTTATAAAAAAAAATTACTAAATTGTTAAATACTTATAGAAATAAGCAAAAAATATATATTGTGTTATCAATATAATAAGAATATTGACGACAAAAAAATTATTAGGAATGCATTTTTTTGATAAAACTATACATACACACCACATACAAGCTATTTGATGAGAAAAAAGAGATTATATTATAGTTTACAATAAATAAAAAAAATATTTTGCTAATCTATTCACAGCATATAGTAGATTAATTTATTTTAGTTTTTCTATATAATCGATATAATATGATTTGAGTACTATTTCTTAAGGATACCGCCTACTTAGGCGACTGACTCTTCTGCTCATCACGCTATCGCTTGTTATCTCCTAAATATATGCTTTATTAGGTATTCAATTCCTATTTGATTTATAGCAATTCCTATACATTTGTAGAATAATATCCACCCTTATAAAGAGCTAAACAGTCAATATTTTATATTTATAACCGATTTCATATTATATATAGTTGTCATCCTGAATTTATTCATATATAGCTAAGAAAAAAACGACTGTCTGGGTTACGAATGAAAAAAATATCGATATTATATTATAAAACTTTTTGAATTTGGATTTTTTATGTAAATTAAATCAACTACATTTGTATAATGTACCTAACCTATAGCATATTGTGCCATGGATATATTCGTATAAAACCTCCTTGAGCTGTATGTGCAGGAACTTGTTTTTCTTTTGAATAATATAAAGTACTAGCTGGTACCCGGCGTGCGTTGCTACGCTCAGGAATAAAATACTCGTTGTTTAAAATTGTGGGTTCTAAAAAAGTTTTTTTCATTTTTTCAAAAATCGGAAAAAAATGTCAAAAAGTCAAAATTGAAAAATGATAAGGGTACCCCCTAGGAAGTTTTTATTTTTTTTACTATTTTAATTTTTGTG
>JANSTW010048280.1:0-13031 GCA_027564275.1 Diadocidia ferruginosa
GTATATCATAAAATAAATTGGAGTACTAATTCTTTACAGGCTTTTGAACTTCTGTTTTAGATTTTTATTCTGTGGTAAAAGCCATTTATAGCACAAAAAAATCGCATAAAAGCCTCCCATTCCGTTTGACCTATAGACCCCAAATGCAATCTAAGAGCATGGGATCACTAATAACTCTGCCCTACTAAAAATTGGCCAAATCTGACCACTGGTAAAAAACTTTCTGTATTTAATATTATTCATATTTTTCGGTAATTTTTAAAGAAAAAAAATCGTATGGGCATTCCCCTTAACCTTTGATCTATAGATCCCAAATGCAGTCCCAATGTGTAGGACCACTAAAAACTCACCCCCACCAAAATTTGCCAAATCCGTCCACTGTTAAAAAACTTTCTATATATGCTCAAATTTTTCGACCAATTCTAGAAGAAAAAAAAAATGGTATACAATTCTAAAGTATAGGACTACTAAAAACTCACCCTCACCAAAATTTGTTCAAAGCCGTTTACTGATAAAAAGAAACTTTCTTTATATGCTCATATTTTTAGAAGAAATAAAATCGTATGGGGGCACCCCTTCATCTTTGACCTAGAGACTGCAACTGCAATCCCAGAGTATGCGACCACTTAAAACTCATCCCCACCAAATTTTTGCCAAAGCCGTCCACTGGTGTAAAACTTTTTCTTGTGTCTGATATTTTGCGGACGGACGGACGGACGGACAATTTTTTATTAGTTTTTCTGAATCAGGGCATCATAAAACGCAAAAAAAATGGGTACCACAAATTGGACCATTTTGACCTAAATTAAAAGCTTGTACTATTTACATACATTATCCATATGTCATAGGATTTTTTTGTATGTATAGTAAAAGCAAATTACAAATAAAAAAAATTATTTATGAAAAGGAAGTTTCATGAAAAATAATTCTTAACCCTTAATATGGTTGTACAGAATAAAACATATTCTACTTTTGCCTATTTTATTTGTTAGAAAACCCAAAAAGAAGTAAAGTCTTCAAGTATCACTTTCTATTTTAACGGACATAATTTTAATTATTAAAATTTTAAATTTTTGTAAATGTATCACATCCATTTTATGTCTGGTGGGATCAATCTACTACATTTTCTCATTGTGAACCACGTAAAAAATCAAAAACAAAAAATGTGAATGTCATTTTATTGTTAATAAAATATATTCACAATAGAGTATATATCCCGGCTGGAAAAAAATCCACACTGTCCTCGTTTTTACGCGGCAGTTTTAAATGTTGTTTGTTAAAACTGATTTTGGGGTACTTATTTAAAAATTTAAAATTTTAAAATTATATATTCTTGGTATATGTGAGTGATGTACAACAATATGGCATCATCAGAAAAATATGGGTTTACAGCCCTATTATAGCAATTTATTCAGTACAACAAATAAAATTAACCAAAACATTTTTGTTTCAATCAAAGTTTAAACTAAGTATCGACTATCGAGCTTACTGTAAAACTGGCCCTTAAAATTTTAGGATTTAAAATACAAATTATTTTAATGTATAGGTATTGTATCGAATTTATTTTTCATAAAAATTCAATTTTCACACGTCGTGTCCGATACCTTCGCAAGTATATAAAATATAAATTGAATAAACTGAACAAAAATCATAGAACAAATTTGCCATTTAAGCAATCAATAAAATATATAGTCATTCATTCAATCACTATGTATTATATAGATATACAATAATTATATAATACATATAATTGCATAAATGTGGTTATATTTTATGTAAAATTATCACTTTGTCCGCATTATTATAATAAGCTCTTCCATCTATAAAATCTATCTATGTACCTAAATCCATAAAATATAAAATGTTCCATTTTCCAAATAAAATAAATTTATAATCGAGTTTTCAAATTCAATTAAAATTGTAATATTTTTTGTTTTGTCGCAATAGATTTATATTTTAATTTTTTTTTTGTCAGGTAAAACTGTATAACCAAAAAAAAAAAAAAATAAAAAACGACGAATAATTGTAATAACTTTATAAAAATTAAGAATATTGAGTTAATTAATGTAGACAAGAACCAAGTCATTACCTTCATATATAAAGATTTATAACTTACTCATATAAAAGTTATAATTATGTATGAAAACAAACGGCCAAAAGCTTTGATAAGCTTCATAGTCCCAAAGCAGTGTGAAGGAAGCACAATTTATTTTACTTTTGAATTAAATGGAACGCCACACAAAGCTTTGCATCGCTATACATAATTTTGGGCGGTTTGAGCAAAATTTAGAGCTTTTACATACAAAACGCAATTTAATTTATTATATGTTTAGCAACTCATTTATTTACAATATAATGTAATTGTATAATTGCAAATATATATTTTTTTTAAATATAAATAATTATTAAATTTTAAATTATTTTACAGCAAAAAAAAATAACAATTTTTTTTTAAATTATTTGTTTAAAGTATAACTGACTTAACACTCATATTATTTGAAAGCTTTCTGTATATTGTAAATTACAGAGAAAAAATTTACACGCAAGAAAATTTCTTTTAAAAAAAACCGGAAAAATACCCGGAGTTTTCACTTGCTTTTATTTTATCGTTAATTTTTCTCTAAAATTTTTTTTATTTTCAATTCGGTATTATATATGTTCAATGGTCTTATATTATAATATTAGCAAACGAGTCCTTTATTCTCGCAATGTACACAATTCTAGTTATATGTACATAGAATATAAGCAAAAGGTTTATGGAACATAATAATATATAGAAAACGTTGAATGATTTCAAAGCAGATTTTCTAATTGAAACGATTATGAGGTGATTAATGATACCACAAGCTGAGGTAATTAGATGGAGTATAAATAGCGCACCGTTCATTTTATAATTTATTAAATAAAACACACGCTGATGATAAAATGCTTGCTAATATATTTTTTACTTTGCAGCTTGTTGTTTGTGTGTTTTTTTTGTTTTGCTTCTTGAAAATATTATTAATTAATGCGAATAAATACATCTAATTTGTTCCTAATAACTCACGCAGACCTTAAACAAATTTTACGGTATTTTTTTCTCTATCGTTTTATTTAATTAACTCCTTTTTGTGCGGTTTAATAAATACTGCAGAATTTCTAATATTGTTGCGGGATAATTGGATTATATCATCTGATACAAGTATTTTTACCAATACGTCGTGTTTTAAGTCGTTCCAAATTAAAAGTTAAAATTATATTAATTATCGCTAAAGTTTTTGAAATATTTTTTGTACATGAACAAAAAAGATATGTTGGCAGTATTTAAATAATGTGGATAACCATTTAAAAACAAAGTTTTGCATAAAAATAAAGTTTTAAAGAAATAATTTTTGATAGCTATATTTTTTACCATTTTTGTGATCACCAACATCTTGATAGAACTTATCGTTTCAAAATTTTTTATTGTACAATTTGCATATATACACATAAACAAACTTGTGAATTTAAAATAAAAGTAAAATAAGCGGTGTTATACATATACAAATATAAAATGAATTGACATAATTTATTTTTATTTTTATTTTTATGTTATATTAATTATTATTACAATTAAAATATAATAATAATGAATACTTTATGCGGAAAGTGTAAAAGCCAAATAATTCAAAGATCAGATAACGTTTTATGCTATGTGTGCAATAGAGTATATCATGTATCTTGTAGTCAAGCTGGTAGATATTTAAGAGCATACAACGAATGTGACAATTTAAAATATGTGTGCGAAATTGATGATGTATGTAAAGAAGATAAATGGTGTGTATTAAATAAAAAAGTTGATATGATTATGAACTGGCTGTTTGAAAATGGTGATGAATTGAAAAATCAAAATAAAGTAATAGGTGATTTGAAAAATGATATTAAAAAAATTTGCGTTCCAAAACCAATTGAAGAAACATTTGCAGAAAAAGTCAAGAAAATGAAAAATGATCCTGTAGTTATTCTAAAACCAAAAGAAAAACAAGATACAACAAAAACAAGACAGGATTTAAAGGAAAGCTTTGATCCTATAAATAATGCGATAAGTAATGTAAAAGACATTTCAAAAGGTGGAGTAATAATAACTTGTAAAAATGCTGAAGCTTCAAATAAGTTTAAAGATGAAGCAATATCTAAACTTAGTAATAATTACAATATTAAAGTCCAAGAATTAAAAAATCCTCGCGTAAAAATTATCGGATTATCTGAAGATATCTCTTTTGAAAATGTTTTGCTTAGCTTAAAAGCTCAAAATGATTTTCTTAAAAATAGTGATATTAAAGTTTTAAAGGTTTGGGAAAATAAAAAACAAAATAACAATAAATTTACGGCAGTAATTGAGGTTGACAATAACAGCTTTAAAAATATTATGGAACAAAGAAAAGTTAATATTGGATGGGACCGATGTCTGGCTGTAGAAGACTTAAATATTTCACGTTGCTTTAAATGTTCTGGATTTAACCATATTGCAAACAAATGTGAAAATAAAAGAGAATGTCCTCGTTGTTCAGAAGACCACAACATTGAAGAATGTATTGCTGATGAGTTAAACTTGAAATGTCCAAATTGTACGCGTGCTAAATCAAATCTGAATTTAAACATTGATACTAATCATGCAGCATGGAGCAAAGACTGTGTAGTATACAAAAGAAAAATTGAAATTGAGAGAAAAAAATATCTTTATAATGATTAGCAATCAAATAATTCAATCAAATTAATAGCTTATTTTAATGCCCAAAGTCTTATTGCCCATTTTGAGGATGCAGAATTGTTAATTGATCAGTTATTACCGGATATAATAATGATAAGCGAGACTAGATTAACTGAACAAATTTACGACAATGAACTACAAATAGAAGGATATTCAATAGTAAGATGTGATTCACACAATCGATTTACAGGTGGAGTGGCCATGTACTTAAAAAACAATTTACGATACAAAATAATATATTGTAAAAATATTAATGGTTATATCTGGATCCTAACTATTAAAATAATTAGTGTATCATGTGGTTTTTTTACTGTAATTTATCGATCACCTAGCTCTAAATTAAAAATCTTTAAAAGGTGGCTTAACAAATATGTAAGTAACTACGTTAACGCCGAAGAAATTAATATTATTGGCGGTGATTTTAATGTGGACTTTTTAAAAAAATCGGATAGCAATATAAAGTATATAGAAAACATATTAAACGATGTCGGAATGAAACAAATAATAAAAGGGCCAACAAGAATTACACAATACTCGAAAACATTGATAGATCCGATCTTCACAAATGACTATAATCTGATATCATATATAAATAATGAACATAAAATATCCGACCATGAGACAATTGTTATTAAAACTAATAAGTCTGTGTCATGTAAAATAAGTGAATATAAAAAAATAGTAAAGTACTCCACTAATCATCTTCACCAACGACTAATAAATATAAATTGGAATGTAGTTATGAAAAAAGAACTTGATGATAAATGTGATATATTAGTGAATACATTGAAGGACTGTTTAAAAGAAAAAACTCTAAAATTGAATAATAATACAAATCAGTGGTTTTCAAACGAATTAAAAAGATTAAAAAAAGATAAAAATTTAGCTTTTAAAAAAGCTCAATTAACAAAAAGTGAGAATGACTGGGAACATTTTAAATATTTAAGAAATATATATAATTTAAAAGTTCGTGAGAGTAAATGCTTATATTTTCAAGAAAAAATTTACAACAATAAACACGATTGTAAAAAGTTATGGAAAATTTTAAAAGACATAGTTAAAGGAAATAAAGTAAATACTCAAGAAAGTTATGTAATGTTTAATAACATAATGATTAAGGATAATAAAGAAATTGCAGATAACTTCAATAAATATTTTGTAGAAAGCATCGAAAAACTAAATAACGAAATAGAGATAATAAACAATTATAATCTAGACATAAATATATGCAATGTCGAATTTAAATTTAAACAAATAGTTTTGAGTGACATTTATAATGCAATTAAATCTATGAAAAGTAAGACTGACTGTGAAAACATAAGCCTTAAAATGCTGAGGGAGTCAGTGGAAGTAATCGGTGATGTATTTGTCAATATTATTAATTCATCGTTATCGAAAGGAATATTTCCCAAAAAATGGAAACAAGCTATAATCAAGCCCATCCCTAAAGTAAGCAAAACTATTATGTGTAATGAATTTAGAGGAATTAATATGCTACCCAGTTATGAAAAAATTTTGGAATCAATCGTGAAAACACAACTAACAAGCTTTATTAACAATAATGGTATATTAACAGATAAACAATCAGGTTTTAGGAAAGAACACTCTTGTGAATCAGCTATTAATTTTGTTATAAATGAATGGAAATCCGATGCTGACGGTAATAAATGCATAATTAGTGTATTCCTTGACTTAAGGAGAGCATTTGAAACCATCGATAGAAAACTATTATTATACAAAATGGCGAAATATGGAATAAAAAATTTGGAAAATAAATGGTTCGAAAGTTATTTATCAAATAGAACTCAAATAACTAATTTTAATGGCAAGGATTCTGATTCGAAATTAAATAATATTGGTGTACCTCAAGGTTCTAAGCTAGCGGCAGATTTATTTATAATCTACATCAATGATGCTGTCAACGTTATAAAAAAATGTAATATAAAACTGTTTGCAGACGACACTCTTCTATACTGTTCATCCAATAGTATAGACTCAGCAATGGAACAAATAAACGAAGATTTAGCGAATTTATCCAAGTGGTTAAAAGTAAACAAATTAACTTTAAATATTGAAAAGACTAAATTTATGGTGTTAAACAATAAAAATCAAAATACTCCAGTTGTGATTAAAATAGATAATAAACCAATATGCGAAGTATCAGAAATTAAATATCTTGGTGTAATTATCGACAACAAACTAAAGTTCGCGCAAAACAATGATCACATATGTAAAAAAGTAGCCAAAAAAATTGGGTTTTTAGGTCGAATAAGCAGTAAATTAACATTTAGTTCAAAAATATTAATATACAATTCGCTTATATTACCTCATTTTGATTACTGCTCAACAATATTATTTTTAAATAATGAAGGTGAAATAAATAGGATGCAAAAACTACAAAATAGAGCGATGCGGATAATATTAAAATGCCAAAAAAGAACTAAAATATCCGATATGCTATCAACTTTAAGTTGGCTTAGTGTTAAACAAAGAATTTATTTTAATACTTTGGTTATTATATATAAAATAAAAAATGAACTTTTGCCAAAATATTTGTCAAATCAAATTAAATATGTTCATGAAGTGCACCGATACCCAGTTAGAAATAAAAACGACTTTAGAGTTATAAATATCAAAAAGGCATCAAACCAAAATTCATTAATATTCAAAGGTTTTAATCTGTTCAATAGCTTGCCAAATAATTGTAAATCGTCAAAAAACTTAAATGAATTTAAAAAGAATTGTTGTAATTACGTAAAATCAAAGTTTTTATTATGATATATTTTAAATTTTGCATTCTGATCTATTATAACTTGAATTAATTATTTTTTTTTTTTTATATGGAATTAATATTATTGTTTATATTTATAATTATTGAAATTTTAAGCTCTAAGAGCTCGTAAATAAAGAATCTATCTATCTATCTATCATGGTATTTTTCTACAGTATATATATTATACAAAGCACTAATATTGTGTACATCAATTTTCCAAATTTCATGCGTATCACTAAAACAAACAACTCACATTTATAGAATTTTTTAATTTAATTAATTTTTTTTATTAAAAAAAATGCTTGAACCCATACTTATATAGATTATTTGCACTTAATTTTAATTATTTATACACAAATGATTTCTATTTAATTAAAAAAAAATTCAAACATAACAAATTGTCATATTCTCGATTTAGATTAATTTATAATAAAACTAACATTTTTTTTTAATCTGCAAACCAAAGAAAAAAACCAAACATAAAATATGATCTAATTTAAAACGCGTTCACGTACATATATTTATAGAAAAGTTGATTCGCGAAACATTGTGCAATCTTACGGTTTATGTACAACTTGATTCTAATTTAACACACATTTTAATCACATAAAATTTTGTGTACTTTAAGTATAACAAATATTTAGTTTTTCGTAAAACTTAAAAACTTTCAATATTTGCGCAGACTAATTGGTCATGTTAATTGACCTATGCTGATGTCTACATAATATGATCGCACTAAAATTACACTTTGAATGAAAACAGACGGAAAAAAATGTGCGCGCAAAGCTATGATCTTTATTACAATCGCTACAAATTAAAACTGAGTCAATTGTACATAAGAATGGAATAAAAAAAAAAATAAAAACAAATTTTCTGTACATATACACCACATCTATATATAACAACTTTTTATATACGTTGAATTTGCATTGCGAGTGGAGTGGAAATATAATATTGTGTTTAATTTTATATATATAGACAACAACAAAACATTTAGATACAACTCAGACTGAGTGTTTTTTTTAAATATTGTGTATTTAATATATTATTTCTCTATGAAACCATTATTTATATTTACTAGTATAAAAATATAATAAATAAATAAATAAGCACTATAAATAATATATATTTACCACTATTACACCGCTTCAAAAGCTACTCGCTTTTGTACCGCACAAAGTATATACAATATATTTTATACTCGCTGGTTGAATTCAATAAATTTTTATTTTATATATTGAGAGGTCTACTTTATTTTTATTAAAAAAATATTGCGCTCTTTTTTCAAAAAAAAATATAAAAGTAAAAAAATATTAATTTGATGTGTTGGCTGCGTGCGCGGCTCTGGTCTATAAAATTTTATAATACACAAGGTCTATAGTCAAAGAATATAAAACTAGAATAGAAGACGTATAAACATACTTAGCATATATACTCCAATTTATTCACATATACATTTGGTAAAATCGAAAATTCAGTATTTATATTTACATATAGCATGTAGACAATTTTTTGCATTTTTAAGGGGGCTCTCATAATTAGTCCATTTTCACTTTTCACTTTTCAGTTTTTAGTTAACATCATAGTACACTTCTGTCAAAATAAAAAATCGGTCCGATAGCCCACAGTATATCTGGGATGCTGTAAAAGCAGCATATTTTATACATTTTTGAACAAAAAAATACTATATATGCCTGGTCAGGAAGCAACTTAATTTTTGGTAAAATACCTTCCCTTGACCTTAAATACAAAAAAAAAAGAATTTCGTCACTTTTTCGGTTCTGGAAATAATCTCATGGGAGTACCTGGTCAGGAAGCAACTTAATATTCAGTAAAATGTCTTCCCTCGATCCAAATAAAACGAAATCGTACGGGAGCCCCCCTTCACCTTTGACCTAGAGACTCTAAATGCAATCCCAGAACCAAAAATCTCTTAAAACTCACCCCCATAAAATCTTGGCTAAATCCGTTTAGTGGTAAAAAAACTTTCTCTCTATGCTCATATTTGAAGAGCCCCCTAAATCTGAAGTGGACCACTCTAATGGCATACAAAAAATACGGGTCTTATGAATTTTGATAAAAATCAAAATCTTAAAATTTCATCGGAATCGGAAAGGTTTGAGATAGCTAAATCCACTGACGGTAAATATACCTTGTACAAAATGCAAATTTAAAAAAATGATAATTGTATGGGAGCCCCTCCCCTTTTTTTAGCTACAACATCATCATCATCATCGTGTCCTTTACTCCAAAGCGAGGGAGCATAGGGACCGTTTTACCCATTTTTTCTATCTGATACCACGGTTTTTATTGACGACTATATCAAGGGTGGAGTGTGGTCAGCAACTCGCACTAGCCATATTTTTTGGTGATCAATGGGGCGGGTTTTTACACTATAAGAGGAACCCTATCAGTTGGTATCATATAGGCGGACAACGAAATACGCACGTGATTGTATTTACCTTTAAGAACGATAATAATATTTCAAAAAACACTTTAAAAATACTCATAAACATTAACTTAATTCAAATATTATGAAGATAAATATGTTTATGTTTAATTAAAAGTACAATAATAAAGAAGTATTATTGTATATAGTTGAAAACAATGTAGCCATTTTATTCTTAGTTAAAAAAACATTTCCCTTGATCTTAAATACCAAAAAAAGAAGTTCCCCTACCAAAATATGGTCAAATCCGTCTACTGGTAAAAAAACTTTCTCTATATGCTCAAATTTTTCGACTATTTTTTATCAAAAAAATCGTATGGAGCTATAGACTCCAAATGCAATCCCAGAGTATAAGTCCACTAAAACTCACCCCACTTAATTTTGGCCAAGTCCGTCTACTGGCAATTTTTTTTATCTAGATGCTCATATTTTTCGACCGTTTTTTTTTTCAAACAAATCGTATAGAAGCCCCCCCTCTTCTTGGAGCTATAGACCTAACTGCAACTCCAGAGTATGAAACTACTAAAAACTTACTCCCACCAAAATTTGGCCAAATCCGTTTACTGGGAAAAAACTTTCTCTATATACTCATATTTTTCGGCCATTTTAATCAAAAAAATCGTATGGGCCCTTCTCCCCTTTGACATATAGTCATCAATGCAATCCCAGAGTATATTACCACTAAAAACTCACCACCATTAAATTTTGGCCAAATCCGTCTACTGGCAACAAACTTTTTCTATACGCTCATATTTTTCGACCGTTTTTTTTTTTCAAGTAAATCGTATGGGCGCCCCCTCCCCTTGGAGCTATAGACTCCAAATGCAATCTCAGAGTATAAGACCACTAATCACCCCCACTAAATTTTGGCCAAGTCCGTCTACTGGCAAAAAACTTTATCTATACGCTCATATTTTTTGACCGTTTTTTTTTTCAAACAAATCGTATGGGAGCCCCCCTCCCCTTGGAGCTATAGACCCCAACTGCAATCCTAGAGTATGGGACTACTAAAAACTTACCCCCACCAACATTTGGCCAAATCCGTCTACTGGGAAAACACTTTCTCTATATACTCATATTTTTCGGCCATTTTAATCAAAAAAATCGTATGGGCCCCCCTCCACTTTGACCTATAGTCCCTATATGCGATCCCAGAGTATGCGACCACTTAAAACTCAATTTTGGCCAAATCCGTATACTAGTGTAAAACTTTCTTGTGTCTAATAATTTGCTGACAAACGGACAGACGGACGGACAGACACTTTTTATTTTCTAGTTTTTCTGAATCAGGTCATCATAAAACGAGAAAAAACATGGTCCCGGCAATTTGACTATTTTGACCTAAATAAAGGCTTGTACTATTAACATACATTATCCATATATTATGTGGATTTTTTGTATGTGTAGTAAAAGCAAAAATTAAAGAACATGAAAATGAATAACTAAAAACCAGGAAATATTAAAAATAAATAAAAAACAAGCAACGAAATCCCTATCACAACGAATGATTTCAAGCAAACGATTACATCTAAAATCTACACTGAAATCGAGAATAAGTGTAACCACCAATAACAAACTACGTCAAATAAAAAACAACAACAACAAATGGTTAACATCCAACAGGAAAAAAAGAAGAGAGTCAGTCGTTTTAACCAGATGCCGAATCGGTTACTCCCGACTTACACACAAACATCTATTATCTGGTGATCCCCAAAACATATGTCAATGCGGCCAAAACATAACAGCCAAACACATCATACTGGACTGCTCTATCTATCACATTCATAACCTTAGAAACAAACACAAAATTCCAAACAACATCGAACTGCCCTGGAAAACAACGATCAAAACTGCAACAAAATAATGAAAGAAAGAAGCCGAAATATACAAAGAAATCTGAAACAACCACCAACAAAAAAACAACACTAACAACAAACTACCAGCACAAATAGCGTTAATATAACCAATGTCATGGTATTATGACTACTCATAATACCATGAACCAATGTAGTTGATACGCTTTAAATCTAATAATAAATAAATAAATAAATCTTTATTTAGCCCTGTGCGATATATCGATATTTTCTTTCGATATTATATCGATTTTTTTTTCTATAAATAAGAAACCACATTTGATTTTAAGAAAAAAATTGAAATAAAATCAAAATCATCTGAAAATATCGATAAATTTATAATTTTCACCAAAATCATAAATGGAAATATATATTCTTGGTAGTTTCCAATAATCGATATTTATATAATTTTCTTAGAAGAGAAAAAAATCATATCTGAAAGTATCGATATTTCAATAGTTTTCTTGTCTGAAAATATCGATATTTCAATTAATTTTCGTAATTGTATGAAAATATCAATATTTTTTAAATAAAATGTTGTTAAGCCCTTCAAGAAAAATTAAAGATACATCGATATTAAAATTAAAAAATATCAATATTTTCAGATATGATTTTGTTGTTTTCTTTATAGAAATTATAAAAATTACGATATTTTTCAAATGACATTTTGCTAGGCCCTTAAAGGAAAATTAAAGATACATCGATATTAAAATTAAAAAATATAGATATTTTCAGATATGATTTTGTCCTTCTCTTTATAGAAATATCGATATTTTTCAAATAAAATTTAGTTGGAGTCTTCAAGGAAAATTAAAGAAACATCGATATTAAAATTAGTATATATCGATATTTAAAATTAAAATTAAAATTAAAGAAACATCGATATTAAAACTAGAAAAAATTGATATTTTCAGTCATAACTTTTTCATGCTCTCTATTTAAGAATAATTATAAAAATAGATAAAAATTTAAAACCGACAGTTTTATCGGTATTAAATCTGCCAATTCCCGTTATAATTTTTTTTTCGATATATCGAAAGATATCGATATTTTTTTAATATCGCACAGGGCTATCTTTATTATTTTTCTTTGTATGAATATATATATTTATGTGTATGTTGTTGGAGCAGGCAGGTGGTAATCAGATTTCAACATTGCAATCGTTTTATTGCCTTTGTCTGATGATACAATTACGATATCAGGGTGTAGTTTTAAAAATTGTTTTGT
>JANSTW010048291.1:0-13029 GCA_027564275.1 Diadocidia ferruginosa
GATTGTATTTGGGATCTATAGGTAAAAGAGGAGGCGGGTATCAGCCGTGGTATCAGATAGAAAAAAGGGTAAAATGGTCCCTATGCTCCTCGCTTTGGGGTAAATGACACGATGATGACACAAGAAAATGATAGCTGAAAAAAACTTCCACGGACAAACATATCGCTGTAGTCTATGTCGGTTTTCTATGTAAAATTAAATTTGATCGTAGAGACGTAAAAAACGTAGCGGCAAAAAACCCGTGTCGACATACATATATATTTCCATTATCATTGGTCTATACTTTTATTCTTTAAAAAAACGAGACACATCTTTGAATTAAAATATGATTTTGGAACACTAAAAGTAAGTATACACTTCAGTTTTAATTATTTGTGTGAAAGAGTCGTTTGAAACAAATCTAGAATTTGAGGCACGTCTTTAGGCCTAAGCATTTTTTTTATAAAATGTGCAGTTTTATTTAATTTTAGTAAAAATTCGAGGTTTTCCCTACGTAAAATCTTCTCTCATATTTATTTGCGTGTTACAAAATTTTAATATTTTTTTGCTGCCATATTAATTATTGCAAATTTATAACATTTGCGTATGAAATATCTTCAATCTCACGAATATAAATTATTTCAATTTTTAGAATATTTTTATTGTGTGTAAATAAATTAATTTTGTATAATTTCATTCATATAATATATTTGTTTTTTTTAAGACAATATGTAGAAGCAATATGTTGATATAATATATGTTGAGGCAAAGCTCACTATATATAACAAGAAATCTAACTTAAGTTATAAATTAAGAAAAAATGTCGAGTTTTTTTTGTGGTACAATATAACCACTGTTTCTTGTAATCCTTTTTTACAAATGCAGTCTGATATACCTATGTATATAGAAAAAAAAACATCGCAGCATCAAGAATTAAGTAAAGAATCCGAAAAAATACAACACACTAAAGAAAAATAATAAATAAATAAAAGAAATCTTTCCGCATCAAGCGATATGTAATAAAAACGCAGCATCACAACGGGCCCACATAGTTATCCAAATATTTTTTCAATATATTATTATTATTATATTAATTTCATGATTCATATAATTTTATTAAGCGAGGAACCAACAAACAGAAAAAAAATCAGAAAAAGTTTAAATGAACAGGCACATTCTATATATATCATAAATAACATTTATTCATTTGTTTATTTCTTTCATTTTATTTATTTATTTAAAATTGTAATATTTTCAATGAATTGTGTGTGCTGTTATGCACCGACAATATCTCCATACTTTTATCAGCGACCAAAAAAATGTCAAAGTTTATTTAATAAATATCAGTCTGAGAGCCTCCAGCAAGCCTGCGGGATTCTGCTTTACTATCCTGTTGACTTTTGAACCAGAACCTTCAAACGTGTAATACCGCAGGTATGTCAATTTTTTTGCGTTCAGTTTTTATTTTTAGTGGCGTATGTATTACATTCGAAAATGATTCTTTATCTCAGTGCATAAATTTGAGTTTTTTTCTTTTCTTTTGACATATTGACAAGTACAACTCAATTATAGTAAGTATTTATTTTTATTTAATTTTTTTTTTTACAAATCGAAAAACTGTTTTGCCTTTAAATCAGTAACTATAATAACCATTTCTATAATTTATAAATTGTATTTCAGATGTGTAGGCTAATTCGCTAATATAGGACCCTTTTTTAATTTAAAAATTTGTATGTCTGAAAAAATCTTACAGACCATATTGATTGCGAAATTTGGAAAGTTAATTATTTAAAAATGTTTAGCAAACATTGTGTACATGTGTATACTCTACGATGTTAAGCTGCGCTTACACATTCCTTTTTTGCAAGTGGTCTAAAAAAAAGGTAGAGAAGATTCAAAAGTTCCCTAGAATAAAAGATTTTTGATTAGAAAAAATTCGACTTTAAAAATAAAGTCGTCTTGCAAAAAAAAAGCTAGTAGGTATAGTGTAGTTAAAGTATTAATTTATTTTTCGTTTGTTTTCAACAGATAGAAAAGTATACAGATTATTTCAGGCGAACCAGTGAAAATTGTAGTGAAACGTAAGAAACTATTATAGAATAAAAGCAATCGCAATAACACTATGCTTAATTAAAAGAGATCATCTTCAGCAGGCGAACAGAATCAGCAAGTGTTATTTTTTTCGACTTTTTTTAAAGAGTTTTTTTTTAAAGCGACTAATATGTGTAGAATTGTTCCCGTTACAGCTCTTGTACACGCTTAACGAATGGAAATGGAAGTATAGTCCTTCCCACCTGCAAATTTTGTTAGCGAACAGCAGAGCTGAAGCCGCTCGACATTGTTTTTTTCATGCATATAGACGCTATACTTTGGAGAAATAAACAACGTAAAACAATAAAATTTACCATTTAATGTGTATTATAATATTTTTTTTTTATCGTGAGAAATTTATATTAGACAATATAATTCGGTTATAATAATGCGATAATAAGAATATATTATTATTGCTTGTACCTTCTTTTAAGATGTTTCAGTTGTTGTTTATTTTTTATTTTTGTCAGACTCAACAATTTGTGCAGCAGTAAAAAAATATTATAACAGTCCTACAGTTTTAAGCATATTAATCTATAGGATCATTGGCGTCCAGAAAGAAGAAAAGATGTTGCCCAGGGGATATGTAAAATTAAAACTATTGCTACAATATGGTTGTAAACCCATATTTTTCTGATGATGACATATTATTGTTGTACATCACTCACACACCAAGAATATATTTTTTTTAATTTTAAAATTTTAAATTAATACCCAAAATCATTTAAAAAAAAAACAACGGTCTTGATTGTAGGACAGTGTGAATAATTTTTCCTCGGAATTATACTTTTTTTTTTCTGTACCTATAGTTTAGCATATAGGAACTTTTTTATTTCAGATAAAAAATATGCACTTTTGATTCTAACAAACGTAGAGGTTCGTAAGTAATTTAAAGCCATTGGTCCGCCTATATGTGAAACCAACAGAGTTCCTCATATTGTGTAAAACCTGCGCCACTGATCACTAAACAATATGGTTAGTGCGAGTTGCTGACAACACTTCTCTTTTGATATGACCGTCAATGAAAAACATGGTATCTGATAGAAAATGTGGTCAGATGGTCCCTACGGTCCCTCACTTTGGAGTAAAGGACACGATGATGATGATGATGACAACAAATACAAACCATACACGGAGAGAAAAAATCACACTAATTTTACTTGAATCTAATATAATATTATATGCTATCCATTATTTTTAAAGATCACAGACATCATTGTCTATTGTGCCCTCCCTATTCGTATTCTATAACCTGTTAGGCCAGTCTTTTTAATGAAAGCCCTTTCAACTGCAGAAAGAGAATCTTCTGTCAATAAACCATCAGTAAAAATATTTATGGTATAGGGCATATAATGACAGTGTATCTTTAGTTGAAAAAAAATTATGGAGTGGTCTTGTCAGCTGGCATACCTATAATCTATATCGAGAGACTCAACAGACTCAACAGAAAACCTTCTTTTTTATACTGTCCATAATTTAAGATCTTTTCATGCCATTGCTTGTTTGGTTTAAGCCTGATATAAGCTCTTCTTGCTTCTTTATAATAATATTAAATAAATAATAATTTACCACTACAACCCATGACATGAGGGTATTGTGCTAAATGCAATCGCTTTTTAATAAACACATGCGAATTCAGTTGTGAAAATATGGTGGCCCTTCCGAGCCTCGAACTTACAACCTCTTGGTTACAGAGCCATGGCATTACCCATTGCCTCTTGCATGATGTTTTCTCTTTTTCGCACAGAGAGTCATGGTCCGTGTTGACCTTAAGGCCATTTGCGTTGCATCATTCTTCGACGATGTTAAGGGCTGTCTGCATTTTACTGTACCCTTGTACCTAAGTATGGTATCAAAATTGATATGACGTCTTATACCCTTAGTATGCAGCCTCAGTGAGTCAATTAGCATAAACCACAGCTGAGGTGAAAGAAATCGCTCTTGTGATAATGGCACCTATGTTGGTAAGGTGAATTCGCAACAACACAATTGGGATGTTGTTGCGAATTCACCTTACCAACATCAAAGGTGCCACTATCAAACGTTCCTTCTATATCCAAGAAAGCACCTAGAGTCAAGTCTTTCTGAAACACAGCCCCTTCAATTCTTCGTACGAGCTCGTGAAAAGCGGTTTCAGTGGACCTACCTCTAATTTCATTTCAGTATCACTATTGTTGTGTGTAATCAATGAGCGGCTTTGTAACATGTTCCCAATCCACTTAACCACCTTACCAACATCAAAAGTGGCATTATCAAACGTTCCTTCTATGTCCAAAAAAGCACCTAGAGTCAAGTCTTTTTCAAACACAGCCCCATCAATTCTCCGCACAAGCTCGTGAAAAGCGGTTTCAGTGGACCTATCTGAGTAAGATTTTTATCATCAGGTTTTTTACATTGTATCTGTCGATTAGTATATATGGTCCTTCTCGGCCTAGATAATATGAAAACAACTCTCATCTCCCGCAATAACCTTGAAATGTATCGCTTTGAGAAATGGAGTATAATTAGTTTCAATATCTTTTTCATATAGTTTACATTAATTTTCGACCAAAAAATTAGGGGTTCTAGTTGTTGAAATTACAAACTTCTCTGCTTGTGTATTGAATAAAAACTAATTTGCACCCTCCAGTTCAAAAGTCTGCGGTTACCCATGTATGTATGGCCTGCCTTTCATATTATATATATAAACTGGAATTTTATGCGATTTGTAAATAAAATATAATATATGTTCTACATGAATTTTAATCAGTCCAATTAAAAACATAACAAATATTTTATAATAATTCTTTTAGAGACTCCAATCATCCTAATGGATATACCATTTATATATACACAAACTCGCACAGAGATAAAAGAATCTCAACAATTTATGTATGAGAAGAGTCCGCGCATCCTATAAGTATATATAAAGTAAAATGTCTTTGTAAAATTTTGATTCGCTTTTGTTGAGGAATATATATTTTTATATGAAAATTTTTTGACATAACTCTGCACAACCAAACAACTTATAATCTTCGATATACGCGCATATATATAAGACACATAACATTTTGTATGCGTTTTTTTCTCCGCATTAAACCATTCATCCATACCATTCTTGCGAAGTTTACCACTGTGTTCATCTCGCGCTCATCTAGAACATAACATGGACTTAACAACTACACAGATATGTTGTTAAAACATTTCTTACACACAGTGTTTGTGAAATGTTTTGAAAGATCTGAAAAAAAGGAAAACGATGCGATCAAGAACAGGGTGAAATAATTTTTGTATAGACAAGATTTTTTTACCATCACATTTTTTATTTCTTTCAAATATTAGTTATTTTTTTTCTTTTAAATATACTTCGATTGATCATATATATATGATAAAATAACATCTCAAATATATATATATATATATATATACATATAAATTAAAACCAATAACAGAAAAATGAACAAAAAAAAGGAAAAAAATATTTTTAAATTGAACGATGGATCATTGTCTTTTTTTATACATGTAATATCAAATATGCCGCGCGACAGTTGTGTTTTAGTTAAATAAATTCTCTAAATTGTAGCCATATACGAGTATATACAACAAATTAAAATTAAAATAAAAAAATAACAAACAAAAATACACACAAAAATATTAATAACACACAAGAAAATCGTTTAATGTTTTTAAGTGCTGCTGCTGTGAGCATATAATTTATTACTTTAACATTAAAATTTGATTGATCTATTTTTCATATAAAAATACCTCTCTTCTTCTGTATTTATTAACTTATATATATATATTAAGTTTGTAACAGTTGTATATATATATGTAAAACAAAAATAAAATGTTTTATTACTAATCTTACAACATTTTAAAATAATGTTCAAAATATTTTATTTATATGCTTTTTCCTTGATGCCTTCATTCATTATATTCTTCTTCTATAAAATATGTTTAAGAATTTCTAATTTTTTATGTTAATTTTGTTAAATGATTAAACTATACAATTAACTGAAAATATTTGTTGTTTCTTCCACCGAAGTGCTAAGGTGGTCAAGAAAAGCGAATATTTTATTCTAATTACTTATTACTCTATGGACTTGGCCTTTAATTTATAAATTTGTGTTGTTAAATTTACTCGACAATTTGCACTTATTTCTGATATCATTCATCAGTTAGAATACATGACAATGTTGATATTCAACCAGAGATAAGATAAACCAGAGATAATCAAACCTAAACAAAAAATTTACCTAATCTGTAAAAAAAATCCATTTATGAGCATCCTATGTCGTTACATATACCTTTTTATTTTTGTGTATACAAATTTCTATTGTTATTAATATTAACGGCTACCGGAAAAAGTGCACATCTAATTCTTTATGTATATAAGTACATATATAGTGTATAATGTATATATCTCATCATCATTATGTCCTTTACTCTAATTTGAGGGAGCATATGGACCATTTTACCCTTTGTTCTATCTGATACCATGGCTTTCATTGATGGGCATATCAAAGGTGGAGTGTTGTCAGAAATTCGCATAGGTTTATTTTTTCAGTGGGCGGGTTTTACACTATATCAGAAACCCTATTTGTAGCATATATACTATATAGTCGAACCAACGTAACTATAATTTCAATACATTTTGAATTTAACAATAATTAAGTTTTTAATTTTAAATTACCCATATAAAAGACTTCCACGGAAATATAGGAATAAAATGTGACCAAACAGAGCATAATATTACATATTAAATGTTATACTTAATACTTATTGCTGGATGCTGGTTTTGAAGACTTGATTATGTATGTATGCGTATATCACTCATCTAATCAGAAACTATAAAGTTAAATAAATAATTATATTAAATCATTGTGATTATCCTCCTCCAAAGCCTATAAAGTTTGCCGCTATTTATAGTTATTTAGTTATAACTTATAATATTATTATAATTTTTGTTACTCCTAAAATAACAAAAATCAAAAATGAAAAAAGTCAAAATTATTTATTGTGTAATAAAAATAATAACAAAATAATTATAACTTATTGTTGTTCAATGACAAAGCACTATATAATATTTAAGAAGAGATTTTTCTTGTTTTGGTAGGCCATACGTTAAATTGAATAATAATATTATATATGTATATATATACATAGACTTTGACAGTAATTTAAGTAATTTAACCTTTTATTTAAATATACTAGAGGAACCCTGTATATAATATGCACGCACAAAACCAATTACAATGAATATAAATTTGCCTATATAAACATTTTTTATTTACCCTTGATAATCGATATCATCGTGTCCTTTATTCCAAAGCGAGAGAGCATAGGGATAATTTTTCTATTTGTTTTCTATCTGCGATACCATGGTTTTTTACACTATATAAACACTTATATATACCTGCTGGTGAAAAGTGATAGCTTAGTTGTAAAAAATTCACTAACTCACAATATCTTAAGCTAACCACTGCTCTCGGCTGACTTCCTGTTAAATTCTGTAACAATTTATCTATACTAATTTCGGCTGAACTACATTTCTACTTGCAGCAGAATTTACTGTTTAATTTTTATTAACAACAAGAGGTTTTTAAAATAACGCATTGATCTTTTCTCTCTTTGTGTATAAATATATTGGAACACGTTGGTTGTACACTATTTAGCATCACTCAGGTCGCACTACGAGGAGGCAGTGTACTTTGCAACCCATAGAAAAGAATGGAATACAAAATATTCGAAAATAACATTTTATTGTTTTCTATCAATCTGGGTATTACTATTATTGATCCTTCTTCAAATTATTTGAAAAGACTATTTGATCGTTTTCTATTTGCAATGAGGGATTAACAGGTAAAGGGGATTAGGCGGGTCAAAAGAACTTATGCCAATACTCAGGCTATCTTTCTTTAACAGAATAAGCAAAAAAAATCAGCTGTAACCCTCCCAATTAATCTACAAACAAACATAACCTCTAAAATCAAAAAAATTAAATTGTTTACAAAAAAGGGGAAGGAAGGGGGGCGTGTGATGAATAAAAATATTTATCCTCCAAATATGGTGCTTTTACATTTTCTAATGACGTCAATATCAAAAATTTTACGTTTTTTATCTGAAACTTTGAAACCCTCCCCTGCACAAGGGGATGGTTTCTCCCTCTAACAAAATATATGGGGTTTTCTAATTTATAAGGGCGGCAGGAGGCTCCTTCTGAATGCAGCGGTAAAGTGCATTTTTGCCTGGAATATCATCCCCCTATCCTTTAAAGAATCAGCCTCCGGCACAGAAAGGTAAATATATAGAATTCCCCCTCTCCTCTTGGACCATTCCCAAACTGTGTAGGATGTTTGGGTGTCTTCCCTGAGCCGCATTTGTTTAGAGAGTTTGCAGTGGTCGAGCTACTTTCGAAGGAGGTGGAGTGGTTGAGGGGTTTTTTTGTATTTTGTATAGGAAATTAATTTTATTAAATTCTTTTTACCAATTTAAAAAAGCAAATTTTGACTTAATAGGAGCAACGTTCGAAAAAAAATCTTAGTTTTTGTACAATATTGGAAGGTTGCGGCCCCTCGAACTCGCGGCTTTCTTTTAATTTTCTTATCACAGAGATCCTCCATCCGCGGACCCTCTCCATTCTACAACCCTTAGAACTAAAATTGTAGCCCTTGTCATATTATATATTATATGGGTATTTTTCATATTGACGTTAAGACTTAAGCCCAGCAAGCAAAGTTTGTGTAGGATCCAATAGGGGAAGGGGGAATTCTACACTTCGACCAATAAAATACATTACGACTTTTAGAGGAAACACCTCCTTTTGGCAGGGAAAAGGTTTAAAAATGTTATGCAAAAGTTTTAAAATGCAATATTTTAATGTCACACCTATAAACGCACAATGGAAGGATGTGTAAATTAAAAAAAATTATTGTACAAACTTAAAGGAGGACACACTGCTTTTAAAAATGGAAGAGCTTAACGTTTGAATAAATATCGAAATATAAATATTTAGAGGGGTTGTGGCTACAATTTTAAGTATTGCAGGAGTGGCAAAATATTTTTAGCAAAACCGTATTCTTAGAATTTTGTTTAAACTATTTCTTCTTCTTATCACGCCTTTAAGGTAGCCCAATTTTAAGATATTCCACTTTTACCTTCAACTTCCAATTAGTGCAACTAAATCAGTGTTATCAATTGGCAATTTTGGTTGGAAATATTAATTGAAATGCGACTATATGTGAGTGAGTGCCTCTCAATTTGAATATGTTAAATGAATAAAAATTATTTTATTTAGAAAAAAAACCGCAAAGAATTTCCTTACGCAAAAAAAAGCAAATATATTTTTTTAACAAACAAGTTCAAATTAAAAAAAAAATGTGCCAATTTTTTTTGTATATGAAGGCGTTACATAAAACATTTATAAGTATATAATACGCACATTAGAATGTGTTTATATTGACTGTATATATAAACAAAATAAATTTAAATTTAAATATAATATATTGATCAGATAAAATATATATAAATCAATAAAAGCAGCCGCAGCAAATGGTCTGTCTTGCGCAAGCACACACAAATTTCTCAACGGGTTAACGAATGATGAAAGGTTTCGAGAACAAGAATTTTGAATACACAAATATTTATTTGAATATTTACGAGCATTGGTTTAACGCAAAAAAAACAGCAATATATAAAGCTCAAAGGAGTAACAAATTGGGTAAGACTGAAATTGAGCCAAATAAATTCACGAATGAAATAATTATTGGATTTCTTTTTAAAATTATTCTTTTAGAAATAGAAATGAATAAAATAATGATAAATTTCTATGTATAAAGAGAAATGCGAATATGATAAAAACATCTTTAACATAAAAAACATCACAGTTATTCTACATTAACATAGTGATATTATACGAGAACAACACAAAAAAAAACTAATAAAAGACAAATCGTATATAAGAAATAAACACAAGACACAAAGCGACGAACCCGTTACATATTACAACTTAATAATAATAATTGTTTGTGATATGTTGTTGTATGGTGACCACATTAATAGCACCTTTTTGATAAAGTATTTTTATTTAAATGTTTCCAAGTTTAATACAAATGTACTAATAATAATTGGTCACTTGATTAACATATAAATGTGTGTCTCTATATACACATAACTTTATATATTATTCTAATTTTATGTGGAAATAATAAACTTTTATCATATTATTATCATTTGCGTTTCGTGTTAAAATGTGAATAAAATTTTCTAAATGAGTTTTAGTTTTTAATTCGTTATTTATAATTTTTTGTAATAAACTTACTTAATTTACTTGTATGTTAAATGATAGCAATCAACTCTATACTATATTATATAACTGGTGTTTGGTTTGACTTATATATTTTTTCAATATTTGTTCGCTTTTCTTGAAAGTTGAAACTAAAATTTTGCTGAACTAAATTCGAACTAATTTACTTTAGCCAGATAAGATTTTTTTGCGTGACAGGACATAACACCCAAAGAATAACGCTTTAACAAGCTTAAACCGCTAAAAACGATAAAATTTCCATTCTTAAAATTTTAAACAAAGCGATGCTTTTATATTTTGGCTGCTATGTTGTTTTTAAAATTAGAAAAAAGGTTGTTAAAGTGGTTGAGCGTTTTGACTTTGGGTGTTATGTCATGTCACCATTTTTTTGTTATTTCTTTAGGTCTAAAAAAATATCGACGAATTTCTGTTAATATTTTCATGTACTTAATATACTAAATAATGATCAGTCATATACAAATTAATAATCAACTAAAAGAAATGCATGTTATATGTAAAGATAATTATATAATCACAGGAAATGCCACAACATCAACTATATATTTTTACGAATTGAATAAAATATTGTCTCGTTGCTTATAATAATTTAAAAATAAAATAATAAAAAACATTAAATTGTCACACTGTTTAAAAATATTTTATATTAAATATACAGAAGACTATTAGTGTATTTTAGATAGTTATATGGGTTTTTTGTTATTACTAATTCATATAAATAAAAAAAATCCACATAAATATAAGTATATACATATATAGTACAAGCCATTTTTTAGAGGATGTCAAAACGAGCAAACGTTTAGAATATAATATAATATATAGATATGATTAATTATTTTTATTAATTTTTTTTTAATAATATAATAAATTAAAAGATTATATTTCTCGACTATAAAATGCCACCAAATATATTCTATAATCTAGTCAAAATTTATTATAAATTAAATATAAATATATTGACTATTTTGGCAAGTGCGGGACAGTTTTATCTCTATTTTTTTGTGTTTTGTTCGTCGCTATGATATTTACCGCAACGTAATTTATCATTTAGAATTATTATAGAAGCTTTGAAGGAATAATAATAAAAATTGGAATAATTGAAAAACAAATCTGTAAGAATTTTTTTTTTATTTCAATGCGACATCAATTTCAACTAAATTTTTTAATACGTTCCAAATTCCAGTCTCAATTTTGCTAATATTGGACCTCGCTCGTAGTAGAGGTACTAGAAAATACTAGAGTCGTGACAATACGCAATTTCGTAATAAGCCCCAGAAATTTTGTTTAGAAAACAACAACAATTTGAGTTGAATAATACAAAAATAAGCCTCATAACCAGTACTTCTATTTTTACTATGAAAATAATTTATTGTCGCGATTCAAATTCAAGTATAGCATATAGAAAAATTTAGACAACACTTTTATTACTTAAACTTATTTTAATCTGATTAACTATTTTTTTATGATAATGACAACCAGTATTTTAATGTGTAATCTTATCAACATTTCGGCCCGGTTATATTTGTTAACTAATAATTGGGAGGGTTTTTACACTATATGAGGAATTGAGGAACCCTACATGTTTTCCATTCCAGACCAGAAAATAATTTAATCTAGAAACATAATGAAGCCGCACACTACATTAGCAGTACAATACATTTGATTTTTATGATTTCATATACAAATTGTTGTTGTAAATTTAAATTGTTCCCTCGCTATACTAAACTAACTACTACAACCATAAAGGCTCGCCAGTACTAACCAGTATGGAGCAGTGCGTAAAGTCACGGCTCTGTATCAAGAGGTTGTGGGTTTGAGGCTCGACAGGGCCAACAAATTTTCACATCTGGGTTATCACCTTTCTTTCGCAGGTGTTTATTAAAAATCGATTGCGGTGGTCCGGAAGTTACTTAAAGCCGTTGTTGATAAATAATTAAATATCGAGAAATGATTTATAAATAATAATATCAAAGATATTTCAAATATAGATATGTCGACACGGCTGTTTTGCCGCTACGTTTTATTACGTCTCCACGATCAAATTTTGTTTTACATAGCAACCGACATAGACTAAAGCGATATGTTTGTCAGTGGTAGCTTTTTTTAGCTATCATTTTCTTGTGCCGACATGTATTCTTGTACATGATTGTTAATAATATTTATTCAGATTCTAATTAGCTTTCAAAAAAGAAAACAACAAATTTGGGTAACTATACCTTTTCAGTTTTATTTACTAAATAAAGTAAAACATAGGGTAATTTGTCCAATTTTTGTTTTCGAGTGTAATTTTCTAGGAATCTGTAAAACTTTTGTAGAATTAAATTTAACTTATTTTTTTATATTTTAATATTGCTTGCTATCGTGACGTGACATAACACCCAAAGACATAACGCCCAAAAGCTTTAACAAGCTTAAAACCGCTTAAATCACACGAAAACTTTTTTTTTGTCTTTGCTAGAAATTGCCAAAATGTACCTTCTAAAAATTATAAATAAAGCGATGGGCTTACGATATAGAAATATATATTGGCTCCTATGTCGGTTCTAATATTGGAAAAAAGCTTGATAAAGCTTTTGAGTGTTATATCACGTTTTTCTCATATTTTATTTTTGAAATATTAAATAATTCTGTTGGTCCCTGGAAAAAGATTGTAAGTG
>JANSTW010048302.1:0-13027 GCA_027564275.1 Diadocidia ferruginosa
TTAATAAATAAAAAAGTAGTGTGTACTAAGAAATTTACTTTGATATAATAAATTAATTTTTTACGTATATTTTGTAGACATAAAAATACAACAAATACCTAAATTACATATACATTTAAAAAAAATTAAGAGAATTCAAACATTTTCATAAATAAAAAAGTTTTGTGCACTAACAATTTTACTTTCAATCTTATAAAAAAGAAATAAAAAATTTTCATATATAACAAAGTTTTGTTTACTAAAAAAAATTTTATTATTGAAAATAAATCAAATCCCACTTATAATACGCATTGCAAAAAGAAACATTTATCCAAATTTGATGAATTTATTGATTAACAATTTGTGCTTCCGTTTAAGAAATGTATTTGCTTCGTGCCTGTCCATATCATATTTTTTTTGGTACATACGCGTACAATTTATTCGCAGACAAACAATAAAATAGTTTAAGTATTATGCTGCTTTTAGTGTGATATAAAAAAGAGTAAATAAGTTGAAATTGGATTTTTCATGGATGAAAATGGTACGAAAAAAATTATCTATTTACGTGTTAATTAAATTGAACCTCTATATCTCTCCAAGTTCCAACTATATCAATCTATCTTTATATAATAAAATAAAGTAATTTGTATAAGCTTCAAGCTTCTTGTGCAAATATATAAATGACTCTTTATATATTATATTAAGCTTTTTGCATGCGACATTCTGACAAAAAGGAAAAAAACGATCCTCAATAAATTTCACATCACGTACAAAATTGCATATTATGTGCTTGGGATTATTAAAGCATTTTATATTATATACACAATATTATATACATAAAGATACCCATATATAAACATAATTATACACTCAACATAATAGTGCAATAAACATAAAATACATAGCACCACTATAGGTTAATTAAATGGCCATTTATTCTATCGAAATAACTAGAAAGTTTTTAGTTTGTACGTATTTTTTTGTTGTTCCTCTTTTATTTTATGTATAACTAAATAGTTTTCAGAACAATATTGCTGATTTAATTATTTTATTATGTATGAGCTTTAAATTAATTTAATTGTTCCTACTATATAGTTAGTATTTTTGGTTGCACGATTGCATAATTCAATAGAAGTGGTTGCAGCAAAGGGACATGCTTTGGAGAATATTAAATTTCAATAAAATGTTTTTCAGTTTTTTTCACTCGTTTAAATAAAGTGGTAATTTTTGGAATGATTTGAAAATAATAATTGTTTTATATTTATAAATATTAATAGACCTGTTCGATATTAAAAATTATCGATAATTTGATATTTTAAATAACATCGACATTTTTTTTATATAATATTGAAATTGGAGAAAGGGCAAAAAAATCACTTAGTTTTAGTTTAAGAAAAAACTAAAAGAACATGACTTTGGAAAACTTAAGAGAAACCATGAAAATATCGATAATATTGAAAAATGTAATATGATATTAATAAAATATCGATATTTTTCGATATATCGATATTAAAACGAACTAATTTTTATAATATATGTTGGATATTAAGACCTGTTCGATATTCAGAAATCATCGATATTTTTATATTTAAAAAAGTCGATATTTTTTTATAATATTGGTAAACAAATCGATATGTATCCCAGAAAAAAAAGACATTTTGATATTATTAATAAATCGATATTTTTCAATTTATCGATATATCGATAATATAGAAAATAAAACAAACTGATATTTGTAATATATAGATAATGTTGAAAACGAAAGACTGTTCGATATTGAGAAATCATCGATATTTTGATATTAAAAACAAAATCGATTTGTCGAAAATGAATAAAGAGCAAAAATAATAACTTTTATTGGCTAATTTCAATTGAAAAAAATATGTAACCAACTTTCTGAAAAACTTAAGAAAAAAACATGAAAATATCAATAATATCGTTAGAAGTATCGATATACGTTTATTCAAGAATTGTCGATATTTTGATATTATTAAAATATCGATTTTATATTAATAAAATTTTGATATTTTTCGATATATTGCAAATAAAACGAAGTGATTCATATAATATCGATAACGTTAGGAACTTAGACCTGTTATTGAAAAATCATCTATAATTTGATATTTAAAAAAAATCGTTTTTTTTATATCTAACAATCGATCTTAAATGAAAATCGACTAATTGATAATTTATAAAAACTTATATATATATATCTGAGATTTTATGCTTCGAAGTTTTAATTAAATAACTCGATTTCCTTATATTTACTTTTTTATTCCATACTTTTACCAGACAAAAAAATAATTTAAAATATTTTTAAGCAAAAAAAAACATTTATCTTTTGCATAACAATTTTCTTCTTCCTTATAATTAGAAAAATGAAATAATTTACTGGTGCCAAAATATACAAAGAAAGAAATCTCCGCAGCATAAAATATCTTCTATCCGCGTCGAATTTATAGTTTTTTTCTTGGAAATATTTTTTCCAAGTCATTCTAACCAACTATATACATAGCTTTATAAAGCTTTTCTGTAAATTTGACAAAATAATTTAATTGTGAATAGTACTTTCAAAGAGACTGTTCACCACTATAACAAAAAAAAAACATGAAAAACCATTTTCTTGTATACCTATTTATATGAAACTTATATTATTGAATAAAAGTTCAGTGGCGAAAGGTGGATTTTTTTTTTGGGATCAAATTATTAAAAACATTACGTTTCTTTAGATATTTTGAAATTTTTTGAGGCAAATTATTAATTATTAAGTAATTTTAAAAATATCACTTAAGATAAAGACTTTTCATGATTGAAGGACATCACATTTGGCGCCCAACGTTTTGCTAGAAACCATGACTCTGAGATTAGACTGCCCAGTGCCCATCCCATGCTTTACTGACTTACCAACCAATAAAGAAATAAATTTTAATTTTTTTTTATAAATTTCTTAAGATTTTTTAGTAATTCAAATTTTTGATAAAATCATAATGTTTTCTATGAAAAATTGAAATTTTTTTTACAATTTTTTGTAGTGATATTTATGAATTTGTGAATTTGGCGCTCAACGTTTTTCTCGAACCCATATGACCCTGAGATTAGGAAACTCCAATGCTCTATCCGACTTATCAACTAATACATAAATTTTATATAGAAAATGCTGAGAATTTAATAAAATCAATAATCATTAAGTCATAAAATTTGAATTAAGGAATCAATTTCGATTAAATAAATATAAAATAAATATATATATAATATTAAATTATTAGGGCATGATCTTCTACAAATCGCCACTGCATAAGAAATAATTTGTTTTTCTTATAAAAACCAGCACCATTTATGTGCTAAATATATACTGAAGATAAAATCTCATTTTTTTGCTAAATACAAAAAAAAAAATCAGGCAATATTAAATTATACCACAAATTTAATTTAGTGTCTACAACACAACACTATTATCTATGTATAGAGTGTTGCTCTTTACACGGTCAACATTTAAAAAATAATAAAGCTTTTCTATAGGCAGCAGTATATAAAGGCAAAAATAATGTTTTTTTTTCGTTTTAATTTAAGTAGAAAATGAACAAATTATTATTAATTCTGACAGTAATAAGTAAAATATATGTTACATGTTTAACAGTAGGTTTCCAGGTGTGGTTTGGGTTCAAAAGTTTGAATGTTAATATGGAAGCTTTTCTTGCGGAAATATCAAACATTCAGTGCTCTATTGATATCTATGATAATTAGGAAATTTGCTGAAATGAAAGATCTGCATAACTAATCGAACTTCAACGTAAATCGTATGAAGATTTGAACGTATAATAAAACATTTATTGTATGTGAAATCGTTTTTAATAACACAATATATAATGCGATTAAAAGCCTTAAATTAGGCAATTTGCTGAAATGAAAGATCTGCAGAACTAATCGAACTTCAATGTAAATTGTATGAAGATTTGAACATATAATAAAGGTTTAGTGTATGTGAAATCGATTTTACTTTGTTTTTTTAAAGAATTTATTCCGATAATTTACAGTTAGTGGGAAATATTCTTGAAAATATTTAACAGAACTTTAAAACTAGATTGAATCTTTAAACAAATCGATCAATTTGCAGATTTTGTCTAATTATTTATCTATAAAGATTTTTTTTGTCTGTTAAATTTAATATTAAAGAGTGTTAGCAAAAATTAAATAAAACTTGCAACCAAATTCAGCCAAAAAAAAAGTTTAAAACTAGCCCGAAATGAACATGGAAACCTCATAATAAATATGCATATTCAGTGAAAACGTAATAATTATATACAATGGACGATGGTGGTATACTATGGTTGGGAGGTTTGAAATGGGGTATGTTTTTAAAATTATATACAATATAATAAAAAAGTGGTGTTTTGGAAAATGTTTGCAATTTTCTTTTACCGAGTCTTTGCACATATATACATTTGAACGAAAATTTTAATTTTAAACATTTTAATTATTTAGGTAAATAATATTATATATTTGAAAATTATATTTTATACAAAAAACGGAAATTATATTATGTACAATATTTATAAAACAATTTTCCACAAAAATAAATCTTCCACAAATTACGATGTGTAAATACCGAAAAAGCGAGAGATTGGTAATTAAATTGTACAATTCTTGGGAAAATAATTATATTTAGATTTTTCTGTCTGACCGATTTTATTTTAATTAGCATTTGAAAATTTGAATAAATATAAAAATCGGACATGACTGAAATTTTTTGAAAAATTATAAAATTAAAATTTGACAGGGTTTAGAAGGATATATAATGGGATCAACTGTCACCAAAAGAAGTAAAAGGAATTTTAAGAATTTTTTTATAAAACTAAAAAACGATAAGCAAGGTTCTTTATTTCAAAGAATGTGGAATTATAGGGGCAGCAAAATGAGCTTTGCTTCCGAAATTCTAGAAATAATTTCATATTAAATTTCATAGAAAACCGAAAACATTATCGAACAAAAACAAATTATTGAATTCTATGTTTATTAAATATGGAATACCTTTACTTAAATTTTATTAAATTTTTTATTCTCGCTGTAAAATCAGATCTGAATTTATAGTTGAAAATTAATTATTATTTTTAAATTTCTTCCCAATCTCATTAAATTTTCTATTGAAATCTTCTTGATTTTCGATTTAATCCAATCAATAACCAATTTTCAAAATGTTTATTAAAAAAATCAATTAATTAAATTTATAATAATTTTCAATAAAATTTCACTGAAAACTCAAAGACTAATAATAATTAAAAATTTATTAGAAATAACTCAAATTTTCATTAAAATCACTTTAATTTCTAGGAAAAAGATCGCAAATCGACACAACCAAATTTACTATGCTGTGTTGAGTGTGTATTGTATGTTGTGCGGATTTGCGTTTAAATGTAAAAAAACAATTTTTACTTCATGTATAAGACTTTATTGAATAAAAAAAATCTAAATTAAATGTTAAATTGGAAATTTCGATAAAACATGTTAAATATATATAATTTTAATAATTATGATCGTTTGCTTTGACGTCAGACTGTCGCAATTGCTTATTTTTATTAAATGATTTTTAATTTCTGGTAAAATTAATTAAAATTATTCCGTTTTTTTCTAATTATGAATAATTTGTTAAACGAAAAAAAAAAACTTACCAAAGTAGCTGGCACAAATGTTGGTACCGTTTCGAAATATCCCACAGTACTTGTGTATGATCTGACCAAAAAATAAACTCCCAAAAACATAATTCCCAACAAACATGATATTCCGCCACATATTAAACACCAGACAACATATTTTCGTACACCAGTGCCATGGGGTACTGCAGTTGCGAAATTAAACATAGAAAAGAGAAAAAAGAAAAAAATTGCTGTAATTCATCTTGTTTAAATTTATCGTAAGAATACATCCTTGTTGTTGCTTCGGCAACAAGGACATGTTTTCTATTTTTTATTCCTTTTAAATAAGAAATTTTCCCATTTATTTTCAAATGCAATTTATTTCAGCTGCACAATATACTTAAAGTTTCTAAATATTAAAATATATTATGTATGTACCGGTAGATGGAGGACGATGAGTTTCAACTGTTGGGCCCCAGGTGCATGGTGGTGGTACGCTATACTGAACAACTTGCATTACAGGATAACCATGCATTGTTTTCGTTTGTTTTTTTATAATTGTCTTATTTTATTGCTCCCGCCCTCTCGCTCCTTCGAACACTTGCAATAGAAATATTTTCTACTTTTCAAACACATAAATAAATATAATTCTATATTCTGTTAAAATAAAAAATTATTATATATTAACCCACCCACGCCCAAACGCGAAGCAGTGCGGCGGCTGCTGCCATCACCACCACCGTTTGTACGACACATCACACCAAGCATGATTAGATTTTTCCATTTTTTCTCGCTTGGCGACATAAACATAAATAATTCATCAGTGAAAAAAAAGGAAAACCGAAAAAAGAGTAGAAAAAAAAGAAAATTTATGTATTTATAATGCTTCAATGTAACAAACACACAGAGGAGCTGTTTTCGTTTTTTGACAAAATAATATCAAAGGTAACAGATGGTCTTCCCTCTATGGTGATGCGAATATTTGCGAGCGGTGTGTTGATGTAAATTTATTTGTGCAAAGGGAAAATTTATGTTTTTAAAAAGAAAAACTGTTTTTCTCTGGATGTATGTACCATCGAAAATAACATTTTCCGGCACAACATATACCTATATATTTAGCAAATGTTACATATTTTATATTAATCTATATAGTTTGGTGTAGACAAGGTGTTGTCAACTGTCACACAGTCATGTTTTGGGTGGAAAAGCTGCCATTTTTAATAAATATTTTGACGTAAAATAAATATTTGGAAAAAAGATATTGAAATGCAATTCGACTCCCAAACTACTCCAATTAGTAAATGGAAACCTTTTTTAGACTTCGCTTAACATGAATTAAAAAAATCATTTTAAACGGCTAGTTGGGTATCCAAAATATCAAAAATTAAGCGAAGATTGTGCCACATTTAGCCTGTTGAAAGGCCAAAATTCACTTATACTGAATCATATTTAACAACTATTTGGGTAGCCCGTAACCAAAATATCAAAATTTGGCGAATATAGTACCCCCGTTGAAGGTTCTATGCTGCATATAAGTATATGTAGGGAAATGAAGCTTTTCTCGAACTTTCTGCAATATTTTTTATTTAATTTAATCGGCTCGTGTACATAGAACAATAGAAGATTTTGGATAATATTTAGTTTACCGGCACAGAAGAATTGAGATCCCTGTGCAAATTCACAAAAGCTCATGGCAGTATGTACAAATAGTGGGAGTAACATAGCAAAAGACTTATGAGCACTTAAAGATCTGCATATCTATTGATAAATATGATGATGGGATAGGTTTTTCGGGTTGTTGTTGTTGATAAATCCTCATATTATATACAAATTTTGTTTAAAATTACAACATACCACTTCTCTATAATATATAAGCTAGGCTATATATGCGGATGAATAAAAGTTTAAATCAAAAAGTTAATGAAAAGGGTTTTATATAATATAATATATTTTAATGACATTTTGACACATTTATTTGAAATGGTTTTTTGTGTTATTTTTGATTATAAATACACTTAATAATATTTGTTTGCGATTTAGTTTTTGAGTATTTGACATTTTTGATAATATTATTGCAGTATAACTTAAGTCAGTGGCGAACGGTGGGTTTATTTAGAAAGAAGGATCACTGTGGGCTAATAATTTGAGGTTTTTAAAAGAAATTAAACAAATATATCTCAAAATCAGTTGTATAAAGTCTATATTGCTGATAAGACCTTAATAGGACTGATATAAAATACTTTTTTCAGATGATCTGAACTGAACAGTTTGTATTTATTATGTTAAAGGCTGTCGATAAAATTAAAGGCAGCGAGTTATTCTCTTCTCATATAACAGGCTAAAGCAAATCGTTCCTTTTTTCTCTCCAGCCAGAAAAATATTTTATTTCAAAAAAATACATATGCTCATGGAGCTAACTTAGCATATATAAATCGTTTCAGGACCTACGTCACATCATCAGTATGGCTGGTAAATATTTATTTGTTTGCGCTCGTCTATGAATATTTTTCATCATCACTGCAATTTTATGTGTGGTAAGATTTTGCTTTGTGCTGAATAATAAAATTATCAAAATTATTTTTTTTAACAAAGTGTCGGTTATTTGAGGATTTAACAAAATTATGAAAAAATATATTGCTGTGTTGTTTTAAATATTTTAAAATCTTTGAAAAAATTTGGATTTTGATTCAATATTTTTTATTGTTTAATTTAGAACTTATGATTAAAAATTGTAATTTTTGCAGCTTAGACTCATGACTTTATTTTTCAATTATTTTAATTTTTTTATCGCTCTGTTTATATAAAAATGATTTTTTTAAATAAATATTGACATTGTAATATGTAAATTTTATGTAAATATTTATATGAAAAATTTCGCAATTTTTTTTATATAATAATTTTATTTTTAATTTTATAATTTCATATATAGAAAGCTGATTCTATTATAAAATGAAATACACAATAAACCATTTAAACCCTAGAAAATCTATTTGTTTATTAAACCCTCATTGCGTCGATTCTAGGTTAAATAAGTATCTAGAATGATTGCTACATAGAATAAACGTGCACAAAAGTCTTGTTGAGAAAACTGTACGAATTTCATTGTATATAATTTTCTTCTTTATATAGAAAATCCTATATATACAGAGAAGTTTAGAGTTTTCAATAGCAGAGCTTTCTTGACATTTAATATATTGTGCTGTATGTAACACGTGGACAAATATAAGTATATATTATGTAGGTTTGTTATTTGCTAAGAGCAAATAATCATAAATAATTCGCATTTAAAATTCGCATTCAAGTATAATATAACTACAAGGGCAGATGCTAACAGGGGCTAATTCCAGTTTTAAAATTAAAAAAAAAAACATAAGAAACATAATAATATCCACAAATAATAAATGACACTAACGTTTTGTATGTAAAAGCTTATACTTTTTTATAAAACGCCTAAAGTTATGTTATAGAGAACGATATAAAAAAAAATACAAGTTATGTGGCGTTCCATTAAAAAATGTAGAACAATCAGACAAAGATTAATAAAGCTTTCTAATTGATTCTTTTATATGTGATAGTTTGAAATAAGTTAGCAAAGTCCATTTAATTTAACGATTTAAAGCTATTACTTAGTATACACAATCTAATAATATGTTAATTATTTTTACAAATTAATTGTAAAAAAATCTGATTCATCATAATTTGATAATAATATTTATGGAACTCAGAAAAAACCAAGATCTTTACTAAATTGCGGGCGTTTCTTAGCACCTACGAATTTTCGTGTCACCGGACGCCAGTGTAAAACTATATATCTGGGATTTTTTAGTTATAACGTAAAATTCTTATTGTGTAATTTTTTCTTAAAAATTGTTATATTTGCTAACAACACACATTTAAATAAAAAACTATATGACCTTTTTGGTCGAGAAAATGTATCCAAAAAAAAAAAAAAATTTTACTGAATCATAAATAAAATGTAGAAAATATCTAAAAACACAAAATCTTCATCATCTTTTATACAAAATTATTACAATAACATGGAAAATGTAAAAAAAAATATATTTGGCATTTGCCGCATCGCATGTGAAAATTAGTCTCTTTAGAATTTTTGGGGAATAATTTTATATAAGATTTTTATGCACACACAGATTACATAAAGTAGATATAGAGATATTTTATTTATGACCCTAAGGAATTTTCCTTTTTGTTGTTTTTCTTTTATTTCCTCTATACTTTATTATTATACTTTCAACTTGCACCAATAAAATATATTTCAGAACAAAAGAAGCATATTGCTGCTCCCTATGTATAAAAGATGCGATAAAAGAAAATAAATAAAAACAAGTCAGAGTGGGTTTATTGTAATAATTTTAGAAAATAAAATATTTTAATTTAATACAATTTGTGTGTACCATAGAATGCAAGTTGCTTATATTTAAGTACTTGACAAAACCTCGCACCATTTGACACACTATAGTGTATAAATCGCAGAGGGGTAGTAAAAATATATACAACATTGCGAAAAATAATCTCAGGGGGGACATTAATTATTTTCATTTAGTCACACACTTGCTGCAATATGGAAGAAGTTGCGATTAATTAAAATTATTTCTAAGATTATTATTATATAGATGGACGGATCAAGTGGTAATTGACAAAATTTGATTTTCTTATAAGAAAGTTTTAATTAAGCAAAATATATGTAGGATAAAATTAAGCTTCAGTGAATGTGATCAATAATTTGCATTCATTAAAGTGGTTCATTTTCTAGTAACAAGTCTTGCAATGCGCAGACCTTTAGTGTCGATTGTTTATTTTTGAAAAAATCATAAAAAAACTATTGCATTTTTTGAATTAGTGGAATTAGCACGATCCATTTAGGAAAACCTTTGACTGCATAAAATAGCTTATAATTACTAGCATACATTTCAGAGAAGCAACTTGCAAAAATTCTAAGGGGAAAAACTGCAGATTTGGTTCCACAGTATAAAGGTTGTTTAATGACCTTCCTCCAGAAGGGAAGCTAACTTACACTTAAAAAACTTCTAATAATCGTTGGGTTCCTTATACAGAGAAGGTGTCAAAGTTTGGTGAAGATTTCAGGAGGGTAAAAGTGTGGGCCGTGGGGTAAGAGGGGTTCGGTATCATATGAAAATAATATGAAGTTAAAGTCTGGTCAAATCAAATTCTGATGGCGAAGATTTTAGGAGGGTAAAAGTGAGAGTTAAGGGGTGTTATTTTATTTCACATTATTTCATTTACTTTGGTCTAACTTTAACCCCCTCCCCTACCGAAAGGGCGCGGTATTTCTTAAAGTAATCATATATTGTTTTATTGGTAGATCATAGCTATTCATTATAGTGCACTTGCAGTTCATCCTTAAATTTTTATTTAAAAATGTGAATAATATAAGCAAGAAATATAAAGATAAGTAAAAAGCTGAATTTTGAGACGTTTACAAAATCTGTAATTACTTCGTGGTTTATCCATGGATTATTTTCAACATAATTTTATTTTCTTCTTAAAAATCCTGTGTACACGCACAAATTGACAAACTGGAAGTTTTTTTGCCATGTTCAATTTTTTCTGGACAGTTTACTGATTTTTAAGATTTTATTTTTTTTTTATTTTTAAGAAAAATTCAAGTTTTTTCGACACATTTCTATCGATAGTGCCGGAACAGCTTAACGGATCACCAAACTTATTTTACAAAATGTGCAGGGCATTTTTTAATAACCTCTAATTTAAATTCCAATTTACCAACTTCGGTTAAAGCTAACTCCGACAAAAACTAATTTGGACCATATCTCGAAATTTTATCCATAGAAAAAAAATGTTTGTCATTTTTTTTTTTGATTTTCTGGTACGTCTACCATAGAAAAAAATAGTGGTATATGGATCACAAAAAATAGATCGATTTTATGGAGTAGTGTTATCTTTAATGATTTATCCATAATTCACAATTATAAAATCTAACAACTTAACTTAACTTATCTCGAAATATTATTTTTGCTTCACAAAAAAATCACTTAAGTCAATTCTTCTTGTAGCTGGAAAAATATAAAGACATAGATATAAGAGATTTATATATTTATTTAAACCAACAGGATTAGCTCCCAACAGGTCATAGTACAAATTATTAAATAAATTCATTAGGCCGTTGTTGTGACCGGCACTGTTGATCACCAGTTTTATAAAATGTTGACGTCCACAATCAAAGTGAAATTCATTAAACGAGTTGGCTATAACTATTGCACATATTATTTAAAGGTTCAAAAGCTCCACAATTATTTCAGTAAATTTTAGGTTTAAACAGTTTGGTATGTCTTAAGTTGCGACCTGGAACATAAAAGTTTATAGTTTCTGTAAAATATTCGGAGCATCTACATGGTCGTGCAGTACATCATGTAAGAAGAACAAACAAGCATTTGTACTTCTTTTCGACAGTGAATCCATATGAACAAGTGAACGCTTGAAATCATACGGGGCAAATTTAACAACGTCAAAAAAGCCAAACTTTCTAAAGAAGTACTTGAGAAATCGCTTCTGAATCGATTCGATATGAAGCTTATTTTTTCTTAGAAGAAATTCCTATATAATTTACGATTTGTTGGCCTATTTTCTGGCTATGATTAAATCCTGAGAATTTTATAGAAAAACGATAGATACTGTCAAGATATTGCGATTGTTATAAATATACATTTCAAAATGGTAGATAAAAAATGGCTGATCAACAAATTAGTATTATAGGAAAAACATTCATGAACATCTATAATATGAATATCTAAGAATTTTTTTTATAAAAACAATTTTTTTGTTTTTCAAAATTTATTGCATTCTTCAAAAATATTTGTATAATTTCAAGCATATACCTATCTAAACACACGTCTTGTCTAAACTGTTATTCAAAATATTATTATATTGTGTCTTTAAAATCAATATTTACTATTTATGTGTTCACTGATTATTATTATTTAATTTAATATTTATATAATAAACAGCTGGTACGTTGAAGAGCTTTTATATATTTTATAGCGATGATGTGTACGCCGACAATTCCCGAGGAGACAGTTTTCCGAATATAGAAATAACCGAAAAGTAATTCCTTGAAACGATAATGCCCTGAAACGACAGTTCACCGTATGCGACAATTCCCCAAAACGACAATTGTCAGAAGAAATTTGCAAAACATAAAAAATATTAAAAATTTCATAGAAATTTTACATTTTTAACATTTTAAAATATTAGAATACAAAAAAATTACAAATTTCCAAAAAAAAAATAGTTACAATTTCGGAAATTTTTAATTAATTATTTATTATAATTTTTGAAATTATTCAAAACGTTTTTTTTTCACAAAAAAAATATTTTATGTATCGGTATGATGATGTAGTAGTCAGCATAGAGTAGTGAGTAGC
>JANSTW010048313.1:0-13024 GCA_027564275.1 Diadocidia ferruginosa
TTGTTTATTTATTTTGTATAGAAAATGTTAATTTTGTAGTTTATGAACTTTTTTCAAATTTTAGTGGTTTTTTCTTTTGAAATTTGGAAATAATTGTCATTCATGAAAATGCGATTTGATTGAACCCATAATACCAAAATACGAGGCGAATCGCATTTAGAAATCGGACTTGATCCGCCTACTATCGAATGCTACAATAACCCTACTGATTACTTAACCAATATTGAACTTTAACACATTTCGCGTTACGCTGTTTTTTCAATATTTTTGGTTATTAGTTAAGTAACTGATTGAAACAACTTTCATAAACACTCCTCACCTCCCCTCCACCTCCCTTACACAAAATGAGTCGTTTAGATAAAAAAAGTGCTTGCTCCACTCCGCCGCTTAACAGAGTTGCATCTTTATCATTTTAGCTTGTAGGTATTTCAAGTACCTTTCATATATGTTATCAAACACTTTCCATTTCCATTTCTCTACCCCTCACACCTGCCGGAAAGGATCGTTTCTTTTAAAGGGGTGACATGACATAACACCCAAAGACATAGGCCCAACCGCTATAACAAGTTTTTTTTTCTAATTCTAAAAACAACATACAAGCCAAAATAAAAACCCATCGCTTTGTTTAAAATTTTTAGAAAGGAAATTTTATAGTTATTTAGCGGTTTAAGCTTGGTAAAGCTTTTGGGTGTTATGTCTTGTCACCGTACATTTTTATTGATCTGTTACATGTAACCGTCATACACATTTGAATGACGTGACACGAAATGTGTAATGAATCATGGAGAAAACATTCTTAATTTAAATAAAAAACAGTTTCAAATAATTATTGAAGTTTCGCCTAGACATTGATGATATTAGACGAAACTGAAACTGACATGTTAGCCGCAATTATATTTAAATTCAGACAGCGCTAACTTGAATAGTTTGAAATAAAACCGTAAGAAGGTGACTTTTACCCTTTCCAACATGCGTCTTAAAAGGGTCATAGTACATAAAATTGCAGTAAATTTATCATTTTTGTCTGAACCAATAGGCTTTCCTTTATACAATACCTAAACCTTAATATAAATGTTACTTCCAACAGGTATCTACATATAGGATTAAAAATATGTTTTTGCGATAATTATATGATCTTGTCTCTTCTCTATGTATATGTAGAGCAGATATCGCCTATGATGATCATTTTATTACTTCAATGATGGTTGGTATATAAAATTGGGTACCTAAAATTATGTATAATAATAATTTAAAATATCTGGTGTAGTCGTGCAATCTTCTTTTCTATATATACAAATTGTATACATCACACAAAATACCTATGTACATTGTATATACATTATAAAGCCAATTCAAATTCCCACAATCCAATGGAAGGTAAATTAAGAATTTACTTTTATTTTATATATATAGATATATAGGCAGATACATTTTATATTGTATATGGCGATGTATATTTTCAACAATCAACAGCATTTTTCCATCCAACACAGAGCACACAATATTTTTAATGTTTAGTAGTAGTTAGATCTTTGTGGAATAAGTACGTCATTCATATTTTCAATATACTGTCTGTGCTCGAGTTAAGTTTGCGCGGTTTTATTTGAATAATAAAAATTATTGTTTATATTAATTTTTTTTTATATTTATATGTAAAGATGTTAAATGTTTACAGCTGCTTTTTTAAAAAGTTTTTAGTTGTGAAAATGCTAAGTGAAAAAAATTTGTATTGTTTTAATTAATAATCAATTTTTGAATTTATTAATAATTTGCTCACTATTCAGTTTTGTAAAAAAAAGAAAATTTATCTATTTTGGATATGGTTCAATTGGTGTTAAACATAGTATTACAGCAAGCAGCAAAAAAAATGTGTTAATAATTTTCTTAACATTTGAGTAACGATTTGGAATTTATCTTGTTTTTTATCGCGCACCAGAAAATTCATGAAATGTGTTTTGAAAAATAAATAATAAATGGAAAATGTATATAAAATATATGAAATTTTCAATAACATGTAAATTGTAAATAATAACGAAAATATATTTCTGTTAAGACAGAGCATGTTCTTCTATAGTGCAAAAAAAATCGTATATTTACCAAGTAATTTTGCACATATAACACTTTTAAAAATGAGTAATTAAAAGAGCTATTTGAAAAATAAAACAACGAAAGAAAAATTGTTTTAATTAATGACAATTAAAAAGTACAAATAGCGATAATAATTGTTATCATAAAAAAATGAGAATTTTACTCAATTAAAACGATGACTGTTTATCCTTCATATATGTTAAGTGTTATTAAGTGAATTTATTTATTATATACCTGTAGATATATAGTTTTAGAAAACGTTAATTCCTTTTAAAAAGACTTTTCAATTAAAACACAAAAAATGAGTGCATCATCACCAGAAACATCCATATCTTCTTCATCGTCAAAAGATGATGAAGAATTATGGGAAGAAACACCACCTCCATCCATATCACGATTAAATAGCTTAGATTGTTGGGACTATTCAATTGAACTGGAATGTTTGAGAGGACCTGAAGGTTATTTCTATTTTCTTCCTTATTATTTTTATTTAACTATATGCTACAAATTAGAAAAAAAATACAAATTTTTAAAATTTATTTAAATTGTTATTTAAAAATTCATCTATATTAGAACAGTATAAGCCGCAAAATATTAAAAATACAAAACGCTAAAACTTTTAATTTGTTTTATCGAAAATTGTAATAATTATTATCGATTTTGATTAAGTTTTCCTTATCAACAAACAAATATTTATAAATAATTTTATCAAGTCAAGGTTTTTGCTAAAAATATTATAATGTTTTGTGGCGCGTTATATAGGTACCTTTGTTTGTATAATTATTGATAAAAATCTATAATTATTTTTGGTAGTATAAAATTTTGTATTTAAACGTTTTAGGAATTGTATTTAAAGTTGGTTTAAAATTGAACAGTATATAGGAAACTGAACAATATTATAATTTTCATATTTAAATTTTAGATAATATTCTAAATATATATAACTTAAATAAACATTTGCTTTTTATGGTAATTTGTTAAAAACATTAAAAACATATGTAATATTTAAAAACGTGTAAGCATATAAGCACTAAGCAGAGATAATAATGAATGAAAAATTGCTAATTTTCCATACATGATATAATTGGCTTGCTACATAATATAGAAAGTCAATTATGATATATATGTTATCCTTGATTAACCAATTAAACCGAATTAATCTAATAGGCTTTAAAACTTTTAGAAAAAATTTAAATTTAAAACTTGAATACATAAAAAGAAAAATTGGAAGAAATTGATTTACTAATGCAACCGTTTCTATCTAATAGATCGCGACATGAGAACCATACAGTTCTATTCTAACTATAGATAGGAAAATCTTTAAGGGATATTTATTATTTTTGTTGACATTATCGTTTATCAAAAACAATTATTTTGATTTTTTTTTTTAATAATAAGGATTCAGAAAATTTTCTATAAATGGTATTTTTATTAAATAATTGTCCATTTATTATATATGTCTTCTAATTGTGACAAGCGTTTATATCCAAAATTTTATATAAATAAACTTTTATCCTTCAAAAAATGCTAAAAGTACAAAATATAAAACAATATTTTGCACACAAAAATGAATGTAAATTAGGTGTATAAAATGTTATTCAAATAAGACACGATAACACACATATGAAATTTATTTAACACATGGCATTTATTATTATTATTTTTTGAATTGTATAAACATAGTAGATGTTAGTCATCAAGATAAAAAAAAAACGAAGACGAAAAATTATTGAAAATATTGGATATACCATATACTTTTATTGATACAGTGACATGTATGAAAATGTATACAGTATCTAAATTAAGAATACCGCACACTTAGGCGACAGCAAGCGATAGTAGCAACGCGATTGAAAGAGTAAGTTTTTTTAACATATAACACAACAACAAAATAATTAAAAAACTGACTCTTTCAATCGCGTCGCTTGCTACAACCAAATTGGTCGCAAATGGAGTATTTGGCGGTATACGAGGAAATTATCTTATGTTCTTAAAAAGAAGCATTTTTATTAAATACTAAATGTACTCAAGCGAATAAACTTAAATCACCACGAACTTTATGTTTTGTTTCCAGATCGCTATTGTATTTTTTTTAATTTCTTTAATATTTCACTTGTCGCGTAGCATCGTCCATATTTTTTCACGATCGAAAAGCAATAGAGATACTATAATAAGAAGAAATTGAACATCCTTCATTTTTGTGAAAAATACGAAAAGTAAGTCCCAGTAAATTGTTGTTACAACAAGAATTTTAGGTGAATTCTTATTTTGTATAGTAAAACGTATAGAGACAACTATTGACTGCGCGAAAAGAAGCCCCAGCGATATGGTCTTATTTTTAGTATACAAATAATTTATTGTAACATCTGGTTCTATAGTATCGCATTAGGGATTGCAATCCCGAAATCTCCGAATTTGGCGTAATTTTGCAATCCCGAAATGCCGGGATTTCAGGATTTTATTTTTTTAAGCAATAAAAACATACAAATTGGCAAATTGGTTTGTACACACGCTGATTTGTATTTATATAAAGAACTACTGTGCAGTCTATTAAAACTGCATAACAGACGCTGTTAAATGGAAATTCAGTGTCTGAACGCCGGCGTATAGATATTATCATCTATAATGTCAGAAAAAATATACATGCTTGTCTGAGTTTATAAAAATATATGGATTTGGGCGCTTCAATTCTATATAGATTAGATATACTTATATGAGAATAAGTGCTGCTTACTTTATTATATAAAGACTAAAAGGCATAAAACTCTGTGTTTATATTCAAAATAAAGTCCATCGATCAATTAAATTTTTTCGAAAAAAAATATTTAACTATATTAATTAATCAAAATTGTTATAACTGTGACTGAGTATAAACGATTTTTAAAATATTGATAAGTTTGATAAAACAATACATTCATTATATTTGAAACAAACAAATTTAATTTAAATAAATTTTTTTATTATATTAATTTGTCATGCTTATTGTAAATTATAATAATATTTTATATATATAGTTAACAGAGAATAAGCATTTTAAAATTTAATTTTTTTTATGCAGACGATGACCGAGAATTTCGATTAAAGATCAAAAGTTTTTTTTAAATAATCATATTAACAGCGCTTGATACTGACCTACAGCGATTTACGGTGAATAGCTGAACTACTAGTACAAATAATGTAAAAAAAAGAAAAAAATCCTACTTTTTTCGTGTCAGACTCATAGAAAAATTGTTATAATTACATTTTTAAATAAAATTTGGGAAAAAACTCTATTCCACGAATTTTTTATGAAAATTATTTAAATAATAAAATTAAAAATGTTTAAATTTGTTGAACCAATTTTTCTGAAATATAACTCTAAACAGTTAATTATACAAATGCAAGAGGTAACTTTGATGCACGTTTGAGACCTCATCTTTCGATGAAATGTCATAATTTTTTTACTGGCATTTATAAATGAAATTAAAAAAGGGTGGAACAAATGCTTTGTTGAATTATTTTTTTTGTTATTTTTTAATATTAAAAAACCAAATGTAAACTTTGGTCCATGTTTCAGAAAAATTGGTTCAAAAGAATTTAAAATGTTGTATTTTCATTATTTAAAAAATATTCATACAAGCATCGTAGAATAGAGTTTTTTTTATAACAATTTGTCTATGAGTCTGACACGAAAAAAATAGGATTTTTTTCTTTTATACAATAATTGTACTAGCAAGTAGTTCCGCTATTCACCGATAATCGCTGTAGGTCTGTATCAAGCGCTGTTAAGTGAATTTTTTTTTTAATTTACTAAACACATCTGAACTTTAAGCGGTAATAAATTTAGGAAATATATATATGTACATTGAACTTGATTTATAATAAGTTTATTATTTTAATCACTTATCTTGACAATATTACATAATAATCATATATTATAATTTATTTGAAAAAAATGAAAACATATATTGTATATTTTATCTCATTAAAACCAAATTGATAAAAAACAGATATATATTTTTTTTATTAATTATATATTTAATGAGAATTTACATATTTCGTATATTTATATTTGTACTACAGTTACTATATATTATATGAGTTGAATAATAAAATAACAAAATATTGACTATTACATATATTATTTATCTAACTACATACAAATTTTAAAGGCATCATTTTTTCCTAGATGTCGCATATATAGCTAAGAAATGTGATGAAAGTTATACACGAAAAAAATCTCCTATTTATTCAGTAGTAAATTTTATATCATAATAATATGTATTTTATTTAATTCAACATTTATGCTTACATAAAAAAGTACTTTTCCTAGATCAAATATAGGTTTTTGTAATTCATATATAGATATAAGAAATATAAATATTTATTTAACAAGTTTTTGGAAATATTTATATATACAAAATACATATTTAATACTTCAAAAAATTTATATAAAAAGTACTTTTTATGTAACATATAAGAAATGTACTTATAGCGTTTTAAATTTTTTTCTTGAATCATATTAACTAAAAAAATCAATCGAAGTTATTCAGCTACCTGACAGATATTTTCAAACTAACTAGCCATTCAAAACAAAATTTTGTGAAAATTTATTAAATTCTTCATAAAGGTAAATAAAAATAGTTAAAACAAAAATTTTATTTGAAATCTGAGCTGTTATAAAGGTTTAAAATGTATGCAGCTAGTCGGAAAATTAGTTAAAAATCGATTGCTGCAAAATTTGTACCGAACAAACAAGAACATATACATAGTTACAAGAAAAATCTCAAACATATTTATTATACTACTTTCAATCTTTAAATGGAAATTTTTTAAATATATTTAAAGTTAATAATCATCATACATTTATGTATGTATATACACAGCAAAATATCCACCATTTAAATAAAATACACACAACGATTACATTCGGAAAAATTTGTTAATATAAAAAATACAATAAAATAATAAATATTCACAAACAATATCCATAAACAGCAATTTGTTTAAAATGAATGTAATTAATTTGCTTTTAACCTTTCTATATAAAAAAATTATACACTTTTGTTATTAATTAATAATAAAAGAAAAAAATATTTCAAATATATAAAGGTATGAAAAATTAGATGTATCTCTAACTATATAAACTCATTTCATTCCGAAATCATTTAAATATTAATTAGTCAATTTGTATGATAATTTTTTTTCTCTTATTGAAAAAGAAGAAAAAATAAATAAAAAAAAATTTCCTTTCAATTTTCATATATATATATATATACTTTTTCCATATACATCAAAGCTACAATGCGTGAGATGCATCAAGGTTATTTAGAAACTCTTATATAATAATTTGCTATTTATAGTAGAAAAATGTCGGTTATATAAATGATTTTTAAACGACTATTTAATATCTCGCAGATTCTATATATAAGCTTGAGCAATTATTTATGGTAATTAATAATTGCTTTTTTATATAACACAAACTTTATATGTTTTAGTGATTGTACAGTGTACACCAGCTTAAGCTTTAAAGACAATTCCATTCGATTGTTTATTGAATTAAACCTATTAGTATAAATAGTTTAAAATTATATTATAAAATTTGTATTTTATACATTCTGCATAAAAGCCTTAAAAATAAAAATCATGCAGATCTTGTTCATGAAATGGTAGATATTAAATAAATGTTTTTAATAATTATATAGTGAATAGTGATATATACTTTTTATCCTGTTGCGTTAAAAATAAATTATTAAGATTTATTTACATTTAATTATATGCTCGTAATTCAAAATATTAGATGGATCATAATCTATATTATATATAATACAATATTTATATGCAGAAAATATGTGTGTTTGTCTGAAGCATTTAACTCCGTAACTATTTGTCCGACTGAGCGTAGTATGCGTTAAGGTTTACAGAACCAGACCCTCTTTTCCGGAATGTTGAATAAAATAAATTGGTACAAGAAACATATCTATAGTGTTGCTATCAGTGGCGTTTTTCCATATAGGCCATACTTAGACAAATGCACCGACTCATGCCAAATTATTAAATTACATGCAATAAAAAATAAAATATACACAAATTCAAGATCCAAAGAGCCCCCAAACTTTCAAAATTTCGGTTTTACTATAATTGATGTCAATAAATTTTGCTGCGCGACAATTTTAATTTGAGATATGTATAATGATGATCTTTTTGTTAATTATACTATGATGAAAAGAGAATACAGATTTTTATTAAATATTAAAAAAATATTTTGGTGATACAAATTACGATATTTTTATTAACAAATTTAAATAAAATAGGCAATTATATCTCATGTTTAACCTTTTTACTATATTATATACAAAAATCAAACCTGGTCAGGGGTTCCCCAATGGATTTGCCAAACCCCCGAAAACTATAATACGCAGCAAAAAAAAAAAACAAAAAAAATTTATTGTACCAGGAAATGACGAAAATGACACTTGACATCAGCGAAACCTGAGTTATACTGAAGCGACAAAGCAAAGATGCAACGTACATTAGCAGTAGAAATGTATGAAAACATAGAATACCGTTTATAATCTAATGTAATGTACAACTAATGTAGTGTGTCGCTATTATATTTCCAGTATTACGTATTTATAGGGGGTTGCAGGTGTTAAACACCCTCCCTAAATGGTATTCTTTCTATAAAAAAATACAATCAAATCCACAATTTTACGATGTATGCTAATATCAGTCGATTCCATGATTACCAAAAAAAAGTTGAGTTTAGTAAGTTAACAATTTCTGTTATTAACTTCCTAAAAAAAAAATAAAGACATATATAGGCGAAGAGAAGGGTCAAGTTTCCGTAAAACAATCTAAATAGGGCAGTTATATGTGCTTCTTTCGGGAGTATTTACTCCCTTGAGCTCGCTTGTACTTCTTACTTCTCTCCTATTGTAAATCCAAAATTTTCTGTGTTGATAATTTAAACTTCCCATATATATTAATAAAGGACTACGTCTGTGCCAATGAAAAGAGTTTCTGTAAATATACAACTACATTTTTTTACACTCATATAGTAGAAAGACAAAACATCTTGCATCCGGTCTAAAGGCTGAAATTTTCTTCATTAAAATAATAAAAAAAAACATTTATGAAACTTATATGTTTGAAAATATAGATCAAATGGTTTAATTTAATTAAATTTAATGTATACAATCATCCTGGTATAGAAATAACGTCGGATTATGATATAAATATGAAATATATCTAAATTACCCATCACCCCCTTCCCACATTGAACTTTTCTAGATACGCCACTGTGAGCAATTGTAACATAATTATGACCGTCGTGCCCTTAACTCAAACCCAAGGTTGTATACAGGAAGACTTTTTCTATCTATATAACTATATAATACTATGATATGGTATTGAATGTCAATGGTGGAGTATGGTAAACAACTCGTAAAGGTAATATTCTTAGTGATCAATCGGATGATTAATAATGTGTATGCGAGAAACCCTCTCACTTTATATCATCCAGGTGGCGTTATATGACAACCGCTAAGCACATTTGAATTAGTTTATAGCCCGAGCTCATACAACCTCTTAAACTCAGGTTGCCAAAAGTATGCCTTTGGTATTTGTAATCGTAGATGTCTCTAAAGACAGCAGGAAAACTAATAGAAACTCAAAAGAAATGGTTGATAAAATCATATAGCGCTGTCCTAAAATTAATAAAATTTAAAAATAATTTTATGAAATCTTAAAATTTGTATGAAAATTTGATAGAAACAAATGGGAATTTGATAATATTGTATCTTAGTATTTTAAAAGAATAATTGTAAGGATTCTCATAAAACCATTGAGTTTTTGGGTAATTTTTTGATATTTTTTAAAAATTTAAGAGAATCGGCACCGTGTACAGCTAGTTATGTACATGCAAAGAGAGTATTTGAGTTGAGCTGATCATATAACTTATGAAACTTCTTCATATTTGTATATACATAAAAAATATCAGCTAGCAAATAATCATAATAGCGGAAAGTTATTTATATCTTTGCAAATATAATTAAGACTTATGATTTATGATTTAGATAAACAATAAGTTTGTAATTCATTTTATTTACACCTTTACAGCATATAATACTATTGCTTGTTTTGTTTTCTTAAAATTTTATAGCAAGTGTTGTATAGAATGCTTATACAGACTCTACATAAAACATAAGGTACATGTCTCCGCAATTTTCTGTACGTTTAAAGTAAATATACAAGAAAATCTAGGAATCTCATAAATTTCAAAAACATTACATTTTCAAAAAGATATGCAATTAATTATATATATTATGTTATAGGATAGTTAAGATTGATTGAGATTAAGTGTATATATGAGCATAATATTTTATATAGCACTTTATTATTGTAGAAAGCTACTACACTACGTCTCGACATTTGACACTTTTCGTAATATAACAATTCTATTAAAAAGCCACGAGCGATTGTTGTTTTGTGAAAAAAATGTGTTTTAACAAAATGCTCATCACTTCACTGTGTATTGTAGAGAGATAGAAAAGTGTGATAATGCGAGGGAAATTTATTGGAATATTTTTATTGAATACATTAAACGATTTTATACTTGTAAATATTCGTTTCATTTGAATAATATGTGAATGCAAATAATTTTCATCAATTAAGAACATGATGAATGTGCGTTTATACATGAGTTTATTATCCGATTTTGTCATTTTATAACGATGCATTATTAAACAAGTTTTATATTTTAGTATGCTGTATGTATATGGCAATTAACTAGGACAATTTTAATGCTTGTATTGACAAAAATTAATGGGTTGGGTAATATTTTTGTTTAATATTCTGTTACAGAATATCTGTAAATATATAGAGGAATTTATGCCAATTAAAAAGCAAAATGCATATATGGGATGGACATTAAGTTTTTTAAATACTAATTTTTAATAAAATACAAATAATACAATTGTATCAATAAATTAAAACATATATATAATATATCTACTATATATTTTGATTTTGTTCGTATGTATATATTAATATGCATATTGTTTTTATACATATTAATAACATAACTGCAGAGTAATAATTATTAAATTATATAATTTAAGACATATATTAAACTTTATATATTGTGAATCTTATCTCAAAAAAACAGCGATGTCCAAGCTATAGTTTCATTTTACCATTAAAATTTAAAACTCATCAGCGATCGGACTAACTCTGTATATCAACTCTGTACAAGACCACATTAGTGAGATTTTAATTCTTATATAATATATTACAGATTCCGCATGCAAAGCTTTGCAAGCGAATCGTGAATGTTTATGGTAATTTAGTAGATGGTACAAGTGTTATCTATATTACATTTTTATTGAATATATATGAGCGGATTATTCGTTCTGAACTATTAAAAATGAATATTGATCAGTATCATATTCATTTTGACAAGATTTCAAATTATTATATTTTCTCAAAATATTGCAACTATTTTATTTTTCATAAACAAATTGCTTCAAAATTAAAAGAAACGTCTTCACAACATATCAATTTTTCTCAACATAACATTTACAAACATTAAATTCGAAATTTCTATGTAAGGATGTACTGAAAAGAACACATAATTATTTGAAATAACCGTTTTGTGTTTTCCTATAGAATATATTGTTTATTTTTCAGTTATATAGTAATAAAATTTGATTGTTTTAAATACATAATGTAAAGCTAATATTACCAAAAAAATTGATTTTTTTGCTTCATTGATTCGATAAATACGTCTTTAAATTGGACAAATAATGAAAAAATACAAGAGATCATTGAATACATATATTATAGTAAATTAAATAGCTACTTGAATTTTTTCGTACATAACAATACACACTCGTGTAGATTTATTTATTTAAACACCTGCCGAAAAATCAAATTTAAATTAATTTTTCCCAATATAAACGCAAAAATACATACCTATATAATTTTTTTCCAGATAATTGATTTTGTATAGCGCTTCTTTTTTATATATAATTATAAAAAAATGAATTTCTTTTCTCAGCTTCTCGTTATTAAAATTAAATCAAATAAAATGTGTATTTTTTTCGTTTAACCAAACAACCGAAACCAACCACCACTATTTGAATTTAAAAAAATGTTTTTTTTATATATTTTTCATATGCACGCTAATTAAAAAAGTATATAAATAAATCCACCAGCAATTTTTTATTTTATTATTATATACAAATTAGCTTCTTCATTAACGATTTTATTTTGTATACATTTAGTTATATACTAATAAACCTTTTTTCGGCATTTTTATTATATAGAAGCGGCGTATACTATTACATCAAAATTAACTAATGTAAAGTTTTGCATTTAATTTCTTTTTATTTTTACTTAAAGTGTCTGGTCAATGACTCTTTTTTTCCCATTCATATATATATTTTATGTACGAACACTCATATTGAATCAATAGACCATGAAACAATTGCTTTATTGATAAAATACCAAATAAAATCTATATATAGATGTAATGTTAAGCATTAACCTTTTCTTTTTAAGAATCTATCTTCTTTGAATAAATTTATATAAATGTAAAGTTTATCTAATTATTATGTAATATGTATGAATAAACAAAAAAGTAAGAAATTCCAAATAGTATAGTGACCAGTGAACCATATCGATTATTTTATTAATGAAAAATCAAAAATTATATGTATTTTCCAATAAGGTAAATATATATCCTGATCAGTTGCACGTGTATAGGCCATAGAGAAGAGATAAATTAAATATTGATATTAAAACAATGAAATATTTGACCGGCCAAAATATCGAATGTGGTGGTCACTTGCTCTAAAGTCTTTATTTGGAACCATATGATTTTTACTTTTATTTATATACGGTTAGTATAGAATAAATAAAAGTCTTGTAATCGCGATGAAATTTTGAAAAATAG
>JANSTW010048324.1:0-13022 GCA_027564275.1 Diadocidia ferruginosa
TAAATTTAGCGGTTCTGAGCGGTTTTGTGTGCTATACACAAAATATATATTTGTGTATATGAATCATTGACGCAATCAGTGCGATTGGCATAGTAAACCTCTTACTTGCCGTTCCAATGACATCACAAAATCTTTCTATGTATTTTTTGCGCACACCTATTCTACTCTATACACTTTGTATTCTCTCCAACTTCCAACATTATATTATTAATAAGTATGAACTTTTAACTAAAAATGTATTATTATTTCAAACCCACTACAAAATCAATTAATACAAATATATATATACAAAAACAAAATATTATCAAAGTATTTGTACTTATTTAGTTCCGTATCCTATTTTTTTCTTCTAATAACTAATTATCACAAAATAAATAATTGTAATTTAAAAATAAATAATCGACAAAAATGTCTATAGATAAGATAAAAATTATTGTACTTAATTAAAATGTACTTGAAAGTTGAAATTAGTACAAGAGTACCTATATTGCTGTGTGTAAAGGTAAAGTTCATTAATTGCATTTTTGTTATATATAAAACTAAATTTGTGTTTTTTTACTAATATAATATATATGGTTATTGGTTACATCGGTAATCTCGGTAATTTCGCATAATCAGATTAAACAGTGGATAATGGTTTAGCCCAAGACCCTAACCGGGTTGTAGTTGCAAATTATTATGATTATTAATTTCGCATAATTATTTTAATTTCTATAATTATTTTGGCAAGGAACCTATTTTCAATTTTCAGATTTTGTTGATATTTTGAAACAATAATATTGTGACGTTTGAACATGCAAACTAATGTAATGTTATCAGAAAAGTTAAGTTTTATTTACAATTAATTAACTTTTTGATCTGCGAGTCCCGACTCTAAATATCTTTTCTATTTTAACCAAAAATAATTACACCAAAAACAAGATAGCGAACAGTTTTTGGACCAAAAACTGATTTCTGAGATTGGGATATGTTATGCAAAATAACATTATATAAATATACAGAAAGGCTCATCTTGTAGAACATTAGTTTGCGATTTACAAGTACATTTGTTTTTTTACTGCTTTTAGAGTGTACTACAAAATATGAGCGAAGACACACACTATGGGACCCAATATGAGAAAAATGGGACCTGAAATTTTATAAGAAGTTGTAATACATTTTATAGGGTTCATGGCTTATCTTAGTATACAAATTTTTGTTTTAACCCATTCAAAAGTTCTACATTACTGATTTAAGTATATAGAATTTGAAAAGGATGCTAAATACAAAATAAATCCTAAATTTATTTCAACTAAAAAAGTTGTACAATATAATGATTTTTATTTCTATAGACAAAATATAATAAATATTTGTAACTAAAACTTAAATCAAAAATAAATATTTCTTCGTGCACCTGCAAACAACTTTTCATTATCTCATCTAATCTTAGGCACAATATTACAATTTTGTGCGTCATATTTTTTTGCTTTTACTATTCATTAAAAAAATCCATATAATATGGAGTTTGTATGAAAATAGTACAAGCCTTAATTTAGGTCAAAATGGTCAAATTGCCGGGACCATGTTTTTTTCTCGATTTATGACACAGAGAGGAATATAGTGATTGAACCAAACAAAAACGCAGTTAAATTAACAACTAGAGGCTCTGTTTTTCAGCCAACTACAAACGCTGTTGAAATTAATAATATCAACAGCTCTTGTTGTTAAAATTACGACATCAAACCTTTTATGTAACTAAGAGCTCATTTTAAAAATAAATTGTATTTAAATCCAAATTTATTATAGACAGCCGAACTTTTTTAACGGAATTTTTAATATAGAGAAAAAAAATTTACCAGTGGTCAGATTTGGTCAATTTTTAGTATAGGGCAGAGTAATTAGTGGTCCCATACTCTACGATTGCATAAGGGGTCTATAGGTAAAAGGGGAGGGAGGCTTCTATACGATTTTTTTGTGCTATAAATGGCTTTTTAAAATGAGCATGGAGCATATAGAGAAAGTTCTTTCCTGGTAAACAGATTGCGCCCGAAATATATGAGCATATAATTAAGTAGTTGAGCTATGGGTATTCTGGCTCACTCCTGCCGTCAAGACTTAAAAGTGAACCAGACATATTTTTTTAAGGGGGAATGTGAGGATAATAATGAAAGGGTTTGAGGAGTTTGATCAATTTTGGCGTAAGGGTGGGTTTTAGGTGTCCTTATATACTCTGGGATTCCACCTAGGGTTTCTCTTTCTAGGTTAAGACTTATTTTTTGTTGTTGTAAATATCTAATAGTTCACATTTTTTGTTCCAAAATGTAAACTAATAGAGCATTTTTGGTTTGTGTCAGTTTTCAAATGTTAAAATATAGTAAAAGCAGCATCCCAGTTATACTAAGGGCCCTCGGACCGATTTTTTTTTATTTAAATAAAACATTTTTTTGTTTGTAATAATTGATAAGCAAAATTATTATCAATTTAAATCAATAATAATATCATTGATGATTTGGTCACAAAATTTTATATGTTGTTGTTAAAACAATTTTTTTATTGCAGTCACAGGTGTTAAAAAATTAGGAAATAAAAAAGTGTACTGAATGAAATATCATTGAATTCTTATCTATATTATACTGATTTTTTTATATAAGAAAGTAAAATATATATACGATTATATATATATATATATGGACTGCCTAGGCCTTAGGCTTAGAGCCTAGAGTCCTAGACTATACAGTATAGCGTAATCCGTTTAATAGCAAAACACTTTTTGTATATTTTCATATTTTTCAACAATTTATATAAAAACGTATACGGGAGAACCCTCTCCAATTTGATCTAGAAGAATTTAGTGTTGTTATAAAGAAATATGGCGACTTTAGTATTACTGCAGTAAAAATATATGAAAATTTCACCTGACAATCAAATTCTAAAACAATTTCTACTATAATATTAATACATCTAGGCTCGCTAGTGTGCTTATATATCTTAAATGATTATAATAATCGATGCGACAAATCCCCGAAAATAAAAAGTCTTTTAGCAATAGATTCAACAACAAGTCGGGAAATTATTTTTTCAGGATTGGGAATAGTGATCATATTTTTATTTTACTTCCGAAATGCAAAAAAATAGTAAAAGCTAAATCCTACAGTTTTCTAAGGGGCTTTCTGAGTGATATTTTTGTCATTATGAAAAAAATAAAACAAAAATTGTTGTTGGCGATAAAACTTATTTAGAAAAGAAGACAATTCTTTTCATATCATTAAATGCCATTTGTTTTTAAATCTACGGTTAATTTTGAGTATTTTATATATTGTATTTTAAGTACAAAGAATACATTTGTCCATATTTCTAAATTTGCTTACTTGATTTTTTAATTAAATTATATTAAAATCACAAACAAAATTCAAGTCAATTTAACAAATGGATATTTATTATAATTAAATTATTTATTATGAATATTTTTCATATAAAATCGTTAATACTATTAAACCCAACAACCAGCATTATATTGAACACGTGGACAAATTTTTTCTCTTTTATGCCATGTGGCATATAGTCTTTGTGGAATAAATACTTGAATTTATTAAAAATATTTTATGCAACGAGGGGAACATTTTGTCGCTATATTATTTGATAAATAAAACGAATTCTTGTTTTTTCGAAGAAAAATTTCACAAATGTAATAAAATAAAAATTATTATTTTCATTTTTAAAACAAGAGTTTCGCAAAAAAATTTCTGTCGGTTGAAATGCAAAAACACAGATTTTGTTTATAACAAAATATTTAATAAAAAAAATAATGGAAACATTGCACTTTATACAAGAGTTGAACCTCATCAGAACACATTTTTGGTCCAATATATAAAAGTATATCATATAAATTCGTAGAAGTTCATCATCCAACCCAGCCAGATGTTCACCCTTTATAAGAATCAAGAGTGCATCTGTAATATATTTTGGATGCAAGAATAAATATTTTATAAAAACAAGAATTTAATTTTATTATACTCGTTGTATGTTCAAATAATTTGCGAGTTAAATTTAATTTATTTTCCGTGCTCACTTCTCGATTTATATTACAAGTGGAGCTGCGATATTTATAGCGAAATATTACAATGCAACCGATAGGATAGTAAACAGTTTGTTCAACAAATTGGTTTTGCGTAATGAAATTTGTTATATTGAAAAATACGTTTTATATGGATGGGAAAATACATTTTATTTATATACGAAACACGTGATCTTTTTTAAATTAAATTCTCCCCGTAAGTTTCTTTTGCGGCGTTAATTATTAATGTGCATTAATTTTTTTATTTTTAAAAGATTTTATTGAACTTTAACATTGTATAAATTTATACGTAAGTTAAACATGAAATGGGTTTTATTATAGATAATAATTTAATAAAAAAAATAGTTTTCAATTTATTTATGTAATATATATTTAATATATTTTACGTCGGTTATAGGATGGTAAAGAGTAGGTAAATATAAATGTATATATATGCGTGCGATTCTCCGTCAGAAAGGCGACCCCCCCCCCTTCTCATATAATTTTTAAAGGTAAACAGCTTTGTAGGATCTTAAATTTTTAACATCAGATTCGTAATCAGTGACCTCAAAAACCCCGAAAAACCACTTTTCACCAAATTCAAGCTATTTTATGCATTTCTATTCGCCATATTGGATCCGCCATATTTAGTTTTTAAATTTTATCATCATAATCGTATAATCAGCTTATTTATTTATTTATAAAGAATAATATGTAAAAAACTGAATTTTTTGACAAGTCTGGGCAACCCTGATGTCCAAAAATCTAATATTTTATCTCAAACCACATATATTTATTGATTCTAATAAGTTTGTAACAGAAAAATAGACTGTAAGAATGAAATTTATTGATTTATTTGCTATAAATCCGAAAAAAAAAATAAAATTTAGATTTTTCTGTGTATTGTAGACTTATGTAATGTCCAAATCGGTCATGCAATATGTCAAACAAAAGATAATTTTAAATCCTATAAGATACGTCTTATATAACCGAATAGCGTAAATTTTGTAACTTCTGTGTTATGACCAAAAGTTCAAAACATTTACAAAATTTGGTCCAAAAACGAGCCAAAATATTGAATTGCCATGGTCAAATATTTTGAGACTTTTTTTTGGAAGATACAGGGACTAAAACACACCGAAAAAATGAAGATTCGCCTCGTTACAATTATTTGTACAAAATATGTAATTTTTCCTAATGTATAATTTTTTTGAAATTAACGTCTTAAACTAGTGTAGAGTATTTGTCTTAGTTCAGAAAACTTTTTTTAGTGATGTCATATGGGGCCATGATGTTTGCAAGTTTTATAGGAAACTAAATTTAGATTTTAAAAATATAAAATAAAGAAAAAAAATGTAAACTAAATTGTTCACCACAAAAGTTGAAACTGCTACAAACTAGAAAAAATTCCAAAATATTAACTTTGACCAATCAGATTTTTTTTTTTCCAAAGGTAATTTAAACATGTATTCAAACAAGAAAAATTGTTTTAAAATATCATGATTCATGATGCATTTTTAAGATATTTCGCAACAATCAAAAGCAGTACAAGTCCAGAAAAAAAACATTTTTTCAACTTTGACGGACCACCATGTAGTAAGCTACAGGAGTTCGGCTAGAGACTTTCTTGGGGAGATACTATGAACTATTACGAACATCTTGGTATCAAATTCGCTCTAGTGCCAGAGAATTCCGCTACAATCCCCAAATTTACATAAAATGTCTACACTAGCCAACGTGACGACGACATTATATAGACGACAACGTAGCCGCTGGTTGGTTATACATATAAATAGGAAGCTCACTTAGAGGAAATTAGTTAGTCTGTAGCTGTCGTTTCGTTCCTACAGTAAGCAAGACGTAGCTATCTAATCGATTTATTTTGAATAGCTCGCTCTGCTTATTAATAAAACGACTGTAAGTGCGAACTTCCTACCTTTCCGAAGTTGTGCGAGAGCTTCTTCTCCTTTATCCAACCACACCAACAGACGCCGTGGGAAGCTAGACGTGCTAAGCCGTCTACCAAGATTGTCAACAACAAGTCAGGGAAGACCGCAAACCCGAAGCTGTGCGAGAGCTGTATTAGCCCCACAATTTCTCCAACTACGAATCAAGACGTGCTAAGCCTTCCACTACGAGATTCAGTACCAACGGCACCGTAACATTAATGCGCCGCGACAGTAGCGCGCCACGTCATAACTCGAAATACATTAACCATAACTAACTTCCTCAGATGCCAAAACTTAGCTTTTATAATTCTTAAAAGGAACAATTTAACTTTTTCTTTGAATAATTATTGTTCGTTTACAAGTTATGTCAACGCGCGCTAATGTCGCGGTGCGCAGTAACAACACGAGACAGAAAAGTCCTCTCACCCGGAGAATATTATTATTTTAACGAAGAGAACGTTTATGTTCCGAATATTTTAATTTATTGTAAATCGTACTTAAAACCATTAAATATATTGTATAAAATATTTCTCCGCCTTAATTATTTATTTTTACTCACACTACGCAAACACCTCTATAAATGGCGCCCAACGTGGGGCCATACTTTCTATAGACTCGATTTACTTTTATTTCAGTTACTTTTTTATTTATTAAAAAAAAGTTAAAGTTTACATTTGATCGCATTAAAATATTTATTGTGGGCACAAAAAGCTTGATTCTTTTTAAATTTATACTATTGGCCTCGTATATTGACCGATTTTTTATACTAGAAAATTTCGTAGCCGCCATATTGATTTTTTTAAATTCTGCGGTTAAGTAAATTATACTCAACAGTTCACTTTAATATAAATTATAAATAAATAAAATTAGTAAAATAATTTTTTTTACTAATTTGATCTAAAATTTAAATGCGAATTTATTTGATATAGAATTTGGTTTACTTAAATTTGCTCCACCGCCATGTTAGTAGGTCACCATTTTGAATTTTTTATTAGGGTTTATTTGGTAACATATTGGTAAATTTAATACATTTTTTTTTTAATCTTTTCCAGTATCATGGTCAAGATATTTATATGTATTAAAATTTATCGATAAAAATTATAAGGTATTGAAATAAACATTTCTGATCACCCCTGTAAAACGTTACTTTATGTTGTTGCTTTTAACACAAATGTGAATTAAAATATTTTATAGAATTTTAAATCTTTTATTAACTGCGGCATATTTAATATAATATGCGGCTATGAAATATGTGAAGCTTAATAATTTATTATTTAAACTTTTTTGTTCGACTGTAAAATTAAAAGCTTTTAATTAAAATTGTGTTGAATAGCTAAATAAGTAAATGGCACATAATACTTCATTTAGCATAGAATAGAAACCATATAATTTATAGTTTTTTATTACATTTAAATGTATTTTCTAATAAATATATTTATAATTATTAAATATATAAAAACTAATAACTTTATTACATACAGGAATGAAAATCGGAAGTTATATGGTGTATGGTATATGGTGGGTGAAAAAAATATTTAATTCAGTTCATATATGTATTTAATTTAATTAACTATATTTTATTAACATTTATATATTTTTATTAAAAAAAATTCTCTTGAATTTTTAATTATCAAGCAAAAGGATATTTGTATTTTATAGTTAGTTAATTAAATTTTATTATATATATGTACTTAATGTATTTTATTTATTTTTATGTATTTTAGTTGTAACTAAAAATAATTTAAATTATAAAGTCAAGTTATATATCGAGTATTTCTCGAGATGGGGTGCGTGGCCGAATGTTCCCCATGGCCGAATGTACTCCACTTTACTATATAATATTATATCCTCATTTAGTAACTACAAAAAATTACTTGTATACGGCAAATTTGTGCAATCAGCCATCGATAATATATATGTAGATTACAAACCATTATTATAAATTATTATTATTTTACTATATATACCTATATACAGGGTGTCCCGCGGATTCGCGCAAATATTTTAAGGGGTTATAGTGGATCTCTAGTTGAACAAAAAATCGTTCTATGAGTAGTTATATGCTTATTCGAACCCCTACCGACTTTGAGATGATTGTTAAATTTATCAATTTTGAATGAAAACAGGGTAAAAAAATGTTTTTTTTTATTTTTCATTGTTAGAGTATATTTAGTTACAATTTTGTAATTGTTTCTTACTTAAATCCTAATACCTTTATTGAAATATTTTTATAATTCATTTCTTAGCTCGTCTTTTTAACTGAGAACACATCTGTAGTTAATCTATTGTTTACATGTTTCTATAAGTACTTAAATTCCCCTAATTTTATTTTTTTATTAAAGCCTATAATATGTAAAAAATTTTCCAATAATAATCTGGAAGGTTGTCGTAGTAAAATTTTGAGTAAAATAACAGTGAATTTTACGAATAATTTTACTTTTTTTCGACCGTTGATTTGAAATATGTTAATATTTTAAAACAGCCTAATCGGCCAAAGTAAAGCTATTCTTAAATAAAATCAGTGGGTCGGCTTGGGCAAAGCGTACCTTTCTTCGCCCAGCCTTGAAACATTTGTTAACTTTAGAAAAAAACTATTTTTTTATGTTATTACCAATATTACCTTTCAAAAAAGTACTCACAGAATGATTTTTTTTTCATCTAGGGTCCCCTATAACCCCTTAAAATATTTGCGCGCATCCGCGGGACACCCTGTATAGAATATAATATAAAGATATATTGAACAACACAATTTTAATTGCTACGATGATAAACCAACCGATTGCAATTATATATTATATATTGGTGAAAAACCTTTAAATAGTTTATTTTGTTGTTATTGTTGTTGTTGTAATGCGGAAAATGTTTCAATATATCCGATGCAATGCAAAATTGGGTCGTGCGAAAATACATACAACATCCGATCATTTACGTTTATTAAAATAATTTTTGTTAATTTGTTATAAAATGTAAATGTAAATGTTTAATATTTTTTGGGTATACACGGAGAGAAAAAATCAGACTAATTATACTTGGATCTAGTATATTTGCTATCGGTTTTGAGTCTACTTGTGATTTGCTTGATTCACAGAAGCTTTTATATTGGTGTAATATACTAAATTTTAAGTAAACAATATTTAAAAAAAAAGAATTATTTAGCAATTTCTAGTACTCAAAACTAAAATCTAATATTAAATCCTAAAATGTTTATCTTTTGATTTTCTAAAATTTAGCAAATATTTTCTTGATGTATAACTTTACTTATATATACTAAATTTTAGTATACGATATTAATATTAAGTATACAATACTAGAATTTATTATACATACTAAATTTTAGTTTTATTGTTCTTAACATGTATTCGTTTATTATTATTGTAAATTTATAGTACTCAATACTAAAAAATCTACTTTTAATTGTAAACATTTTTAAGAACTTCATACTTGATATTAGAAACCGTTTCTAATATCAAGTATTTTTTCATTTTTTCAAGATCAAGAAAATATAGTAATATTTAAAATTATATTATACTTAATATTTCTAGTTTTTTGATTTGCTATAAAATAGAAATTATTTATTAGGCGTAAATGAAAGCTCTTCTCTCCGTGTACAATGTACATCACATCAAATTCGTGACAAAGTTTCTTAAAAATTTAAACAAAGCGATAGGTTTATGACATAACACCCAAAGACATAACGACCAACCGCTTTAACAAGCTTTTATTTCTAATTCTAAACACAATATAGCTAAACACAATATAACTAAAATATAAACGGTGACCTGACATAACACCCGAAGACATAACACCCAACAACGTTAACAAGCTTAAATTACACGAAAACTTATTTATTGTTTGTGTTTTTGATAAAACTTTCTAAAAATGATTAAATTTACCTTCGAAAAATTATAAACAAAGCGACGGGTTTAAATTTTGGCTGCTATAATGGGTTTAAGATTTAGAAAAAATTGTTAACGTTGTTGGGTGTTATGTCTTTGGGTGTTATGTCATAAACCCATCGCTTTGTTAAAATTTTTAAGTGAAATTTGACTGTTGTATAGCGGTTTGAGCTTGTTAAAGCTGTTGGGCGTTGTCTTTGGGTGTGATGTCCTGTCACCCATCAAATTCGTTTTTAGTGTTTGTCACTAAGACCGTCTAATTATATTTAAGATGCAGCATTTTGATTATAAGCATACAACAACGATTTGTTAATTATGCTGTATTCTAATTATTGATTTTTAGAATACGGGTCTTGTTACCCCTTGTCATTCATATTTCTTAATAAATATATATGGGGGCATCTTTTAGAGTGAGTTACCAACTTTTTGCTCGATTTCAAAACTTACCCTATACTGTGGACACAATAATACTTACAGAGAAAATCAAAATGTTGTTGTACAATATTTTGATTAAATAACTGAAAAATATTTATATAGACGAAAATATTTACCTGCATCGAACGACGACTGGATCCGCTATTCGATCTCGATAGTAATGGTGGTCGTCGTTTTGTCGCTCCACGTCCGGCCAACAGGTTATTCAATAGTGACGGTGATCTTGCACAGATAAATGCATGGAATGATGATACGGTGAAAACACCCAGTTTGTTTAGTGTATTTTTCGTTGGACGAGACACGTGCGTTAGTAGTGACTGTAAATAGAAAAAATGGGAAAATTATTTATATTGTTAATTAATTTTGGAAAGTTTCTTAAATTTTTAAGTTTTCTTTTAAGGTTTTAAAAAATAATAAAATCAATTAGAATTCTCTAAAAATTTTTATACATTCTCCTTAAAATATAATTTTTTAAATATCTCTCCGCAATTATATAAGATTTACTCATGAATGATGCAATTTATGATGCGGTATTATTATATAAATATAAGAAGTATATATTACGATAAAATGTGCACCCAACAAACAACACTCTTTCATTTTATTGTTTTGATTATTATCATTAGAGAAGAAGACATATTATATATACAATATAAATCACAGTTTAAAGATACACAGTGGTTGCAATACCTTTTTTTGACAAATTGTCGGCTAAGTTTTTGTTTTACGTTGAACATCTTTGCGGAAAGCCAAATCTGAAAGCAGGCTTGCGTAAACAAATTTTGATCGAATCAAAACAGAAATCAAATCAAAATTTGATTCGATCAAGAAATTATTTTTTGATCGAATTAAAATCTGATTGAATCAAAATCAGTTAAAAAAATTGATCGTATTTGGTATTTTTTGATTTGACCTAAAAACTGATTTAACCGATAAAAAAAAATCTAATTTGATCGAGAAAAAGTTTATTTGGGTGATAATTTTTCGAATATGAGCAATAAAAAATGTGATTTGATCGAATCAAAATCTGGTTAAAAAATCACACATTTTTTTCATTGAAATTTTGATTCACTTAATTAAAATAATATCAAATTTTGATTCGATCAAAACCAATTTGATTTGAGTGTTGATCAATTATCTGATTTTCAATCGAATCAAAATCTGGTTAAATCAAATTTTTTTTTGATCGATTATCTGATTTTTGATAATACAGGCCAAAGGAAAATGTACGTAATATTTTTTATTGCAATGAATTTTTGACGACAAACATCGTTGCAGAAAGTCTGATTTTATTAGATTTTGATTAGATCAAAAAACTATTTTGAACGATAAATAATAAGATTTGATCGAAAAAAGGTGGTTTGATTGAATAGAATTTTGAACGATTAATATTTTGATTTACTCAATTTATTTTGAGCGTTGATCGATCATTATGATTTTTTAGAAAAACCTTACTGAGCGAAAAACATGGCATGTAATATGGTTTATAGTAACGACTTGTTATTTCCTTGACTTTGGATATTATAACTCTGCAATCTGATATAAGTGGATGCAAAGAAAACATATAGCGCATAAGTTAAAAGCATTGAAACCTTCTTCCTTAAATATATTTTATACAAAAAAAAAATTGTTTAAACAAAACCATTCTTTTGTTTGCGTACACATTTAAACTTCAAAAAATATAATAGTGTATACTGTATAGTAGTATATAATGCTTAACTTTTAATACTATTAACATTTGGTAGCATCAATGACGAAAAAAGGAAACTCGCATATACTGTGTATAAATGTAGTATATAGGCAGAGGTTAAGAAGGGTGATGTAAATGACGCGCTTTACATAATCTTTAACGGTAAAGACTTCGTCGTCGTCGACGTCTAAAAAAACTATAAAATAAACTTTTATAAAATATTCATTGCATTAGTTTTATATGCAAAAAAAAAGGAATTATTTAAAATATGGAAAAACTGCTGCCTGCGATGGGTGATATAATAATATATAAAAAAATACCTTTAGTTTTTTTAATGCTTCTGTAATATAAAACCTTTAACATTTTATAATATATTTAATATTATATATACAATTATAAGAAATGTATTTTATATTTAAATAAGATTTTTATACTAAAAAACTAATTATAATAACGAGATGTAAAATTCTTGTACATAAAATTATAAGATTTAGTGAGAAAGAAAGCTTAAAAAGCTTTTGTTTATATTTTAGTAAATATCGTATAAGGAATGTATACAAAATATTGCAACGTCTGACACATAAGTACTCGAAACTATTATATATATGAAATTGAATATGTATCCTTAATATAAATATACCTTTTAAGATATTTTCTTAGCTTTTATTTATTATATGAAATTTTCATTCTATATAGTTACATTTTCTATTATTCTTCAGAAGAATTTTGTATATTAAAACGCGTTTTTATTGTATGCTCTTTTTTAATAATTTTTAGGTTAAATTGAGCTTGGTATTTATTCTGCGCTTACTAATATAACAATATTCTCTTAAGGAATTCTTTTTTAATTCAATATAAATTAAAAACATTGGTAGTCTATATACAGGGTGATTTCTTTTAAGTGCGCCGAAATTTTAAGAGGTTATAGGGGACCCCTATAGATAGGCTGACCATAATTATTTGGAACGAAATCAGGACAAAAAAACCTGTGAATCATTTTTTTAAGTATTACCCTTTTT
>JANSTW010048335.1:0-13021 GCA_027564275.1 Diadocidia ferruginosa
GAGATGACAACCGTACACCGTACAAGTACCGAAATTACTGTACAAAAACGGTAATTACCGTACGTCTGGCAACGCTGCAGCAATATGTTTTTGATTTTTATTCTGTAAATAATGTACAATACATAAGGTCTAGCCAACTTTATATCGGTTTAAACCAGAGGTAGTCATGATATAGTGATGGCAACTCAATTTAATTTAGTATATACGTGTGAAGAGAGAAGAGACGGTTGAGCTGTAACTATATTTATGAAACTGATTAAGACTTAAAACGAGAGGGAAACCACTAAAATAAATTTTGTCCCATGATTTCTGATTTCCGAAATGATTTCCGAAATCATCTGTCCCATGATTTCCGTAAGTGGTTTTCCCCACGTTTTAACATCAATGTAAGTAAATTCAAAATGGTAGATAAAATATGGCGTCTGGAACTCTTAGTACGAGGCGATTTTTGAGAATGTTGATTACGAATTTGACGTACATTTGAAAAATTCAATATGTCGTCTGCAATGTGTAAATGTTTGCCAATATTTATACGAAACTGATTGCAATTTCGATTTTAAAAATCAAAATGGCGGATGAAATATGGTGCCTAAAATTTTTAAATAGTCATATTTTTGTACGATGCTTCTAAAGTTCTAAAATTTAATATTTAATTTTGACGAAAAATAGGCACCTCCCTAAGCCCACAGTGAGTGAACGAATTTGGCTCAATTTCGGTAAGAGTAAATTATTGGACCTATATATAGACATTTTGCAACATTGTCAGTGTAAAAGAGCACATCAAAATCTGAATAATTAAAGAATAGATAGTTTTGAAAAGAGATAATTGGTTTTAGAAATTAAAATGGGGGATTCAAAGTCTCGAACATTAAAATTATCATTTAAGCTTGCTTTTATTCTGGATATTCAGAGGCGCTCAGTTCGTATACTTATACTTACTACTTAAGCTGGCCTACATTCGTAGTACATGTCCTATCCAACGGAGTCTATTGGTTTTAATGAAATGCACTATATCTTGTTGACCATATAGAGCTTTAAGTTCATGATTGAATCTTCTATGCCACAATCCGTTTTCGTTTACAGGCCCAAAAAAAAGGTGCGTAGAACTTTTCGTTCGAACACCCGTAAACTCATCATATCATTCTGGGACATGCACCGCGCTTCCGATCCATATTTAAGACCGATGCAATAGCTCATTTGGTTAAAGCAAATTCGTCCACAAAGCTTCGCCACCATATTTCAGCAACTTCGCCGGTAGGTTGTCAATGCCAGGGGACTTGTTGTTCTTGAGCCCTTGAACAACATTTGTTACCTCTTTTTATGTCGGTTCTTCGATTTGTGGTTATGCACCGTATATGGGTAAATAATTGCTCGTGCCATTGTTTAATGCAGGATCATTATTTAGCAGGGACCTAAAGTGCTCCGCCCATCTTGCGTGGCAATATTTATATCACCACTGTCCGTTTTGCATAAGAAAGGGCTGTTGATTAAACCCCAATCTTAATTGTTTTTATTCTTCTGTAGAGTCCTGGTGTGTCGTTTATGCTATTTAATCTTTCTATAGCTTCGTAAGCTTCTCGTTCCTTTTCACGTTTTTTTCTCCGTAAAAGCTTATGTTCTATATATAGTCCTTTTAGTTTGGTAATCTTGCATGTTGGTTCTTGTTGCTCTATGCAAGGTTTTTAGTCTCGCCAGATTTTTGTCTCCAAGAACGATTTTAATGTCTCTTGTTGTTATACACGTTTACCAATTTTTCGTAAAACAAATCCTTCTCGTCTTCATCTTTTCCTTCCTTCGGTGATTTAAAAAAATGCACTCAATTCTAAGAGTGCATATATACGCTCATCAATTGGATTGAAACCAATAACAGATGTTCTTGCTCTTCCCATGACTATAAACCCCTAATTTCGCATACAATATCAGAATTTTAAAATCTTCTTAAGTTATCGTACCACTCAAGTTATCGATTTCAAGCTCTAATGTAAATCATCTAAGCAAAATTGTTCTTTTCTATATTTCTGTTTCATCAACACGTGTATACAATTTGTCGTTTTGTTCAAATGAAGCACTAGGCATCCTCTATTAATGTACATTATCTAGTATAATTGGCAACAAGTGGTCTCTGTATAATAAAATAGGGAATATTTATAAATAGGGAGTCGACCGAGACACAATATTTAATATATTTTTGTACATATTATGTTGTTTGTTTCGCAATTATAGGTATAACTCATGTATATAATTTTGTTGTAAAATCTCGTCTGGTTGCAAGTTAATTATAACAATATGTTAATAGTTATTAGCTCTGTGTATACATAGAAAATATTCTAGAACTCGTTCATTATAAATATTTATTTAATTACATCTACTTGTGTGTTGTTGTAAAATAATAATAAAACAGAAATTATAATAAAAAGAAAAATAAACAATTTTAATTATTTTCCCAAAATAATTTTTTTTTTCAAGATTTATAAGTAGTAAGTACCTATATATAACATCAAGTTATTGTTGTGAAAATTTGTTTTGTTTTCCCACATATATACTATAATTATAATGGTTGTTTTTTCGTCCGAAGACTACGTAGTGTCTCTTTACTATATAAAAACACTTTATTGTATTTTTTTTATTATATTTTAAAAATTTGAAAAAATTGAACAAAAACAAGACAAGAAAAATTAAACAAACCGATTATTTAGCGTCTTTTTTTTATTATGACTTTTCATTTGATAATAAAACCGAACGAAAAAAGAAAATGTTGGCACAGTCTTTGCGATGTATAGCTGGCGAATTGTGAAGAGAATTTTAGGTAAATAATTATGTTGCGTATCAAATTTTTATATTATCATATAGGAGGAGAGTGGCCACTGCGCTATAATACGTAGGTTTTAGAAAAGAAAAAAAAAATAAGAAAACGTTTAATTAAAAATAGTACATGGTACAAATGCGCGAATATAGAAAAGAAAAACACAAATTTTCTATACAGTAGAAGGTCGCTGAATTTAAAAAATTTGTGTTATGCCGTTTTCAATTAGAAAAACAACTCGTTTTTTGAATTGTTACATGTTCATTTGTGTACGAGAGGGACTAATTTTTGTAAGTAATCTTCGGAAAAAATTGTTTTTTAACAATTTTTAACTGGTTTTTATAAATAAAAACATGTTAAAAATTCTAAAATTAAACACAATTTCTTTAAAACCAATGGCAATAACTTGGAATATCTAAAAAAAGATATATGATTGGTCTAGAGATGTCCATACGAGACAACTCTATGAGAACATCCGATCTTCTTTTGTTGTAAGATGACCAGTTTGTTTCTGGCTCTACGACATGACCAAGTACTTCCATCTCAAGTCAACTATACGCATGAAGTGCGGTTGAATGTTGTTCTTAATAAGATTTAAGGGTGTATGTACTTTCCATGCTTGGTTAGCATCCTGAGTAGAGCGTTTCTAGTAAATTTGTTTCATCTCGCTTTTTCCATAGCTGGCCACCATACGCGCGGTGAGTCATCCGATAGAATGGCCGTATAGATCCCAAGGTCATTTTAGACCGAAGTTCTCATATGTTGCCGAAGGTCTTCTTGAACAGATAGAAGACAACGCTAGCTTTTTTAGCCCGTTATTCTAAGTTCCACTTAGCTCTGAAGAAAATAATCAATGTAGTATACCTCCTAAATTTGGAATATGGCACTCTGGTATTTTGTTTTGGTCGTAAATAAAATAAAGTTATTCTTTTCCGGATTTACAGATGGTCCACATTCCGTAGCCCATCGGTTAACACACCACAAAGCCCTAATCTCCATCATGTCACTTATAGTGGGTAGATTGAATACGCAGGCACTACTATACGTCAAAGTCCGTATAAGCAACCGCCTCAAAAGCCATTGCTCACTGGTATTTTATCCATGACTATATATAAACCATATAATAAAGGTGATAATTTACCACACTGAGGTGTGCCCTTGTTAGCTCACTCTATAATTTTGGCACAAACCCAGCTCTACCTGCACTTTTCTGGACTTGAGGTAAATCATTTATGAATAACAAAAAAAAATTGTGGTCCCAGCACGGAACCCTGAGGCACTCCAATTATTTTATAAATTTAATTGAATATCATTCGCAGGTGTTTTTCAAGAAAATTAAAAGCGATCGCAGTGGTTCGGAAGTCACTTAAAGCCGTTGGTCCGCCTATATGATACCAACAGATAGGGTTCCTCACATGGTAGTAAGAGTTTATCAGGTAATATTGACAGCTGGTTTTATTTTGTTTTTTTCTGCGCATGTTCTCACAGGTGAACAAAATGTATGGAATATACAATATCTATATGTATATTTATGTATTTATTGTTATAGCCAGCTTCACCTGTGAAGTCAGAAAAAAATCTGGTAGCTGCGCAATACCTTATAATTTGTACTATCATGGGTTCCTCATATAGTGTAAAAACCCGCCCGCACTGATCACCAAAAAATATGGCTAGTGCGAGTTGCTGGCAACACTAACTTTGATATAGTCAAAGATATAGTCTTGAATGAAAACCATGGCATCAGATATAAAAAAGGGTAAAATATTCCCTATGATCCATCGCTTTGGAGTAAAGGGCACGATGATGACGATGAATATAATATGATGTTCAATTTAATTTATATTAAAAGTGGAATTCCTCAGGGTTCGGTTCTGCGCCCACTTTTTTTTGTCGTTATTTCTAATGACAGACATTATTCATAATTCTATAAGTTAGTTGTTTATTTGACGACGTCCAGTTATGTTTATTTGTCCCAAAATGATTAGTATAAGCCTAATCGTGATCTATATACTTTATCATTCATATCTGGTCTAATTTTATAGTAACGACAATAAACTAAATTTGATGATCATTTTCCTGATATAATTTTACAAATCATAGAGTTATATTTTTATGGATAATTTAAATCTGCTGGTCAGTCAAAACATAATTTCTGAAATCTATAAAGATCAAAGCATTCTGTTAATTAATTGTTAATTTTAGAGATTTACCTGTGTACATTTTATGGAATATTTATACTAATGGGTGGTCACTATACGCGGCGGCGACAATGAACAAAACGTGTGCGTTTACATAAACCAAATCCAAAACCATGACATTTTTTATTTCGCCAAATATTGTATAAATCACATTTTAGTATAAATATACATAATATCCCGTACAAACAGAAAATTCACGCAGGCTTCATCAACATAATATATAAATAAAATTATTATTATTATAAATCCCAAAATAAAGACAATTTATTTACCATCAGCTCTACACAATTTTTTATTCTTTTTATCTTTTTTTTATTTTTTTATAATTTATTCGTTTTTTTTGTGGTGATGGTTTTTTTCGCGGATTTTTTTTTAATTTAAATTGACGCACTAACTACTCGTTTGTGGCTTAGTGTGTTCACCTAAAAAAATTATAATAATAATGTTTCAAAAAAGTTGCAGTCAATAGAGAGAGGTAGAATTATAATCCAAACTCTGTGTGAGGATGAACAACCCACATATTGTGTTAATATATTGATATAAAAGTTATGTATAAATTAAATAATTAGTATATCAAATATTAATCATTAATCAATAAAGGTGTTTTCATTTTTTTCTAATAAAAACATAATATATAGGAAGTGATTATCTGTATTTATGTGGTACAAAATAACTATAACATTTGTAAATAGTAAATATTTACATTGTAAAAAGATTAAATGATATAGATTAGATTCCTATAAATCTTGTTTTTGTTATCAAGACTAATTTTAAAAATATTTTTTAATTTACTTTATCTATACATAAACTTATCATTATCATCCTTTACTCAAAAGCAAAGTAACATAAGAACCATTTTACAATATTTTTTTTCTATCTGATACCATGATTTCCATTGATAATCCTGAGCACGAGCTTAGCTAACTTTAAAAAAAGCGACAATTGAACTAACATCGTCCGAATTTCATCAGAGCCTATATAATTGGAACGTGGTACCAATTGTCATAGAAGTCCACCTGCTTCTTCTCATTTTGGTGGCTTATGGGAGACCGGTTTGAAATCGATATTTTCAAATTCGAAGAATTTTTGATAATGTTAGTCTAACTTATGAAGAATTGGCAAATGTTTAGACGCAGGTTGAGGCAGTATTAAACTCCAGACCATCTAACCATTTCTACTTCAAAAACTACAACTCGTCGTTATTCCAAAGCTAAATGGTCTCTTTTTAAGGATAGTCTCAATAAAATTATTTTGCGTCTGCTCAAACTGTTCTAACTGATAGTAAATCGATTGATTCCGGAATCGTTAATTTAGTTGCATATATCAAAAAGCTGAGGACATATCTATCCCTTTGAATAAAACTGTACGTAACCAACCGATTATAAGTCAAGAAATACTCATCTCATTAAGGAACTGCAAAAGACGCTAATGTCAAAGATGCAGATCTCCAATTATAAAATCGGAAAGGCTAATGAAATTTTCATCGTTTTCAACCAATATCACCATATAACTGACAACAATCACAGCGACTTGGCTACTAAAACTTCAGTTAGTACCTCTGTATTAAATATTAATTTTCTTCGAGCGGACATTGTGGAGTCTTCTTTCACTATACATCTCGTGAAATTTCCCTTCTGCTGCGTAAGCTTAAAAATCGTAAAAGCCCGCAGGCAACGACATGATCAATAATATTCTGCTTAAGCACCTTCCAAGCAATTGTTTTCCTATGTCTGATACTAAGAGCGTACATAAAACAATCCTTTTTTCCAAACATTTGGAAAATTGCTAAAGTTATTGCCATACCGAAACTCGGCAAGGACTTATCCTGTGCAGCTAATTATAGGCCAATTAGTCTCTTAAGCTCGCTTAGTGAAATTTTTAAGAAAGTAATTCTTAAAAAATTGAATAGCCACATAGAATTCAAAAATATAAAGTTTGGTTTTCGTGTAGGTCACTCTACTATCATCACCAACTATTAAGAGTGAAAAATCATATAAAGGAAATTTGTATTAAGGGAAAATCCACAGGCATGTTAACCTTCGATGTAGAAAAAGCATTTGAAAGTGTTTGGCATAAAGCTTTGTTACATAAAATGTTTTAAACTTAAGTTTCCATTATACCTTAAAAAGTTAGTATACAGTCCTTTCTTCATCAAAGAAGTTTTTTTTGTATGTGTCAATGGAGAAAATTCGAAAACATTATTGCCGGCGTTCCACAGGGCAGCGTGCTAAGCCCAACTTTTTACAATCTATTTACATCATACATCAGAATTTCAATCGAATCTTGTAAGACTGCTTTATTTGCTTATGAGCTATTCGAAAAATTAAAGTGGTTTTGTAATTTTAAACAGAGCTTTTGATGGCTTATGCGGTATCAAAAGCTTTGAAAAAGTCTAGTAACATGATAATAGTAGCATACTTTTTATCGATATTATTGTAAATGGTTTTGGTTATGTCCAACAAGGATGTAATGGTACTATGCTTATCCCGAAAGCCTGATTGTTTAAGATATAGCAAATTTTTAAAACTTATATATTGACTTATTTGATGAAAAGCAATTTTTTCCCAGGCTTTAGATAGAAAAGACAATATGCTAATGGGACCATAATCATCGACTTTCGAAGGGTTGTGAATTTTACCAATTGGAATAATTTTCGATACTTTCCATGCACTAGGAAATTCAGAATAAGTTAATATTGAATTTAAAGTATAAGTTATGTATGGTAAGATAACATTCAAAATTAACTTAACGAATTTAATTGATACATTGTCCATACGGATAGCGTTAGATTTCACAGACATAATAGCTGAATAAACAGAGGCTATATCAGTACAACAAAACAGAAATTCGCTTGAGCTTGATGGAACTGGAAGTGAAGTCAAAAAACTTAATGTTAATTTTCTCGAAACTATAATCATTTTGTTTAGTGATGGTTGTCTTCTATCGCGATGGATATATATGTATTAAAGAGTCAACTGTCATGTTATAGTGTATTCTATGAACTCATTTTAAAAATATTTTTATATCTAAATAGTCTGACTTGACTAATATAAAAGACACCTTGTTTATTTGAATTATCATAAATTTTAATAAAGATAATATCCATAAATTATAATAATTTATATCCATTATAACTATATAGGTATATATAATAACATATTCACTTATTAATCAATAAAAGTAAAAATGTTATGAGACACGATGACATTTAAAAATTTATGAATTTATTATTAAATATCGTAAATATAGTACATAGACTATTATATATATAGTTATTTATAATATTATAATATGTAACCAAATTACGAAATAAATTTACTCTATAGATATAATATTATACACTGATGACATTGACAATGAATACACCACGATATCGCGCCGATATAATTCATTTGCTGTACCTCTTGTAAAATATATAACATGTAAATTATCTAGACATTTAAGATCAACTAGATCTATAAAAACCCAAACTATCGAAATCTTGTTTCTGGTTTCTATACACGCATTGATCTATAAAAATGTTAAACATACATTTTTATTTTTTATTAATTAAAATGTTTGTTTTTTTTTCGATAACTTTCAGATAAACATACGATTTACTATATAATATACTGCAGTATGTATACAAAATAAAGACACAAATCTTTCAACAAAAAATAAAAAAGCCCGATAGACGCGAGAGTTATGTATGTGCGAGCTTATAATCGGTGAGTAAATCCACTTTTTTTCTATAAATAATAATAATAATAATATATAAATAAATAAATGAATAAAACTATATATTATACGAATGAATATATTATAATAACCGATTCACAGAAATTATAACCAATTAATTTAATTCTTTTAATGATAATTATACATATATATTCGTTTGTACAACAGCGTGTCTCTTAATAATTTTTCTGAATCTAAGGTATGATGAAAACCTAAAAAAAGTGTGATTTGCGGTGCCGAAAAATTATGATTCCAGAGCCCGGATTTTGAAGTACGATTTTCGACTTAAATTTGGAAGTATATATAAAGCGGGAATATTTTTCCAGTACGAAAAAAAATCAATTAATGAAATATATATATGTATATACCACCCTGCTTTTACCTATTATAATGTATGTTGTAATGTACAATATGTAAATACACATATAAAAAAATTAACCCTCGTTCGACTGACGATATTTTCTTAACACTCCGGGTGGCTAAAGCATGTATTTTTTTTTATTGGCTCATCGTTCGAAGAAAAAAGAGTCGAACAATCAATTTACATCTACAACATCACACCATTTTCGTGGACGAAGTTATGGTATGTTATTAGAGCATCGGAAGCATCATCTAACATGCACAAAAAAGTTCTTAAAATGTCAATATAAACCGGTAAAGATGAGATCTTGTACATGACGTGTGGTTAAAGAAATGATTCGATGGATTTGTTGAAGTTTTTCTTGACACTTGGCATTATCGAATAACTTAATCTACTTATATAGAAAACTTGAATACATTTGTTAGAGCTATCTACCTAGTTCGGTGCATGGCCATTTAGCTTCCTATTCCCTCATATCAGAGCTTCTGATTAGAGGCAGACAATTTTTCCATTTCGACAAAATAAAGAGAACGGTATATGGCCACCTGTACTCAATTTTGCCAGTTCATCTATACCTTGTGTGAATATGCACATAAAACAAAGCTATATGAAAGCCTTGATCTGTTTTATTTCGAATTTTCTGTCTGACATCGACTACTAATTGCGGAACAGCGAATGGAATTATTCTCCTGTAAAAAATTTACAAAGTTCTCTGGTACATATCTATACCATCGCATAGAGAAATAAATTATCGGACATAAAAAAAGTGGAAAGCTCAACTTGGTGACACTCGAAAGAATATTCCTGATCTAGGAACATCCGAGTTCATTAGCCATTGAACATACAGGATCTCATTTATTCATTTATAAAAGGCTGAAACTTAAAAAATCATTAAGACACAAAAACGAGAGTACAAAACGATTATTCCATCACCGCATACAAAGTTTCAGAGATCCAGTCTGCGTTGACGGAACATCATGATAAAAATAATATTGAGACTGCTGATCGATTCGAAAATAAAAATATTTGATTCTATATAAAAATTGATTTGAGCGATAAATGATTCAGATGAATTGATCGAAATATTGAGATAAGGGGGGATGAGTATTGAATAATTTATCACGCTAACTATCTAACAGAAAGGTTTCAAATGGTCGACTGTAATGGTGATGTATCAAGCATGCTTAAATTACACTACTCCACAAGGGTTTTGTGATCCATATGCCACTATTTTTTTCTAATGTAGATGTGCCGAAGAAAATCACAAAAATGGCAACAAAAAAAATTTTCTATTGATAAAAATTTGGAGATATGGTCCAAATTAGTTTTTGTCGCAGTTAGCTTTACATATTAGACCTCGGAATAGAAATGGCCGATGTGGTATGCTTTTAACTTGCTTGGTTAAGACTTCTTGTTTGTGGACGTAATTGAGAGGTTTCTTCTGTTCTGTCGATGTGGGGGTTGTTGTTGTTCTTTTGTGATGCGGTTGTGCAGGTATGATGTACTTGTTGGTTTGATGTATTGGAAATTAAGGTAATATATATGGTGGAAATTATTGGTGATTTAAGTCCAATTTTCTTTTTTTCTTTTTTCTTTGACTGGGTTGAACGTACCGAATGATATACAATATTTTTATGGTTTTCAGAATATAAATTCTGTAAAATTGTATTTTTTACTGTTTTTTATAGAATAAATAATAATAATAATAACTATTAGAAATTAAAAATTCACCCGAATCACCATTATCTGTATAATTTTAAAATCCGAAAAATCTGCCATTTTAAAAATATTTTTTAGAAACATTACTTTTCAAAAAATTTACCATTAAATTTTGTTTAATAAATATCGATTTTTATATAGCGGTGATTCAGGGCATAGTGGCTCAAGAGCCGCCATCTTAAAAAAGTCATTTTCAATTTTGAATTTGTCTAAAAATTTCTCAAACATCATAAAATAATAGTTATCTAGTGTTATATTTTTAACAAGATATGTTGATTTTTGAATGATTTTCGTTTTGGCAGCCATCTTGAATAATGTCGCCATTTTGTATTTTTAATAATTCTAAAATTCCTTATCATAAAATGTTAAAGCTATCTAGTGTTAAAATTTCAATCAAATATATTCATTTTGAATCAGTTAGAAATGAGTTTAGTTTTGGCCGCCATCTTGAATAGCTTCACCATCTTGGATTTTTTTCATGGAAACATTGTTCACAAATTTTATTTTTTATTTTTTAATCATAATCAAGAATAAAATTGTTTTTAACATGTAATAAATGCGCAAAAGTAAAGTATATATTATGGTATATGGCTGATGAGACAATGAGGGTTAATATGAATATTAAAATATATACCGCGCGCGAATAAAATTATTATAGCACAATGATAAATCGTTTTTATTATCAGTCTCAACAACTCAACATTATATTATATTAAACACATATATGTGTACGTACTATTTTAATATAAAATAATTTTATATAAACTATAAAGTCGCGGCTCTATATAACATTCAATTCATTCAACCGTGTGTTAAAAATTCGAAATATATTTCAATATAACAAGAGCGTAAGAAGCTTAAATGCGCGAGTCTTTTTTCAGCAGTCGCTTACTGGTTTCAATAGCGTTTAAACGTGCATCATCTCAGTGCTAACACTGTCTATATGTAAGCTTACGATACAAAACGCTTTCGCGATTTTTATTTCTTATATAAAAAAATTAAGTATCATCAAGAATTTGTTGTTGTAATCATTTAACTCTTGAACTTATCTCTGTATAGTTAAGAAAAAATTATACAATTTATAAAATTATAAAGAAGTGGATTTATATAGAAAAAAAACTAATTATTTCCATATATAGAAGAAATAATGTGAAGTTGTTTTATAATTTAAATTTATTTCTTATAGATAAAATTAAAAAATATCAAATCAATCAAGTAAATGTGTAATTGTAAATCAGAATTTATAACGATTAATCTGGATATACTGGTGTTGAGTCAATCATCGGCAGCCACAAAGTCCTGATAGCCGCAAAATGAGAGATACTACAAGTGGCGGAAAATTACTGTTACCAAAGGATACCATTTATAAGGATGTTGTTATTATTGGTAAGTTAATTTTTTTTTTAATTTGTCAATAAAAAATGAAAATTAATTCATTTTTTATTTAAAATTAAATTCAAGATTTTAAGATTTTTTTTTTTTTTAATTTATGTGACAAACCGATTTTTAATTTTATAAATATTTACGTTTATTTGAGATGTTGTTGACTATATGTTGTAAAATGCATATTGCATAAGCATCATCATACCGGTTATCTATATCAGAATATACTAATATGAATCATTCTTAAAATAGAAATTGAATGAAAAGTGGAAATTTTTCTAAATGTACCTACTACCTAGATAATAATGTATGTTTGCATTTCCATATTATACTTCATTTCATATACTATATAAAGTAAAGTGTAGAGTCAATAAATCTTTTATTGCATTGGTGATAATTTCACAATTTTCTGTAATAAATTGTAATTATTTTATTTGATAAAATGTTGTACTAAATAAATTATAATTGATGATAAACCGACCTGAGTGCATAGTTGATTTATTGATTAAAAATGTGACATTGCTTTACACTTCTTGATTTTCGTGTATGATGTTTTGATTGATTCGGAAAAAAATTAGCTCAATTCTTTATTTTAAAATTTTAGTACGAAATTATAGACTAAAATAATTAAAAATAATTTAATTCATTTGATTGAGGAAAAATCGTGTCAGTGTAAAAAAAATAATCGATTGAGTATAACCACAGCCAAAACTAACAAGCAGACTATTCACCACATACAAGAAAATAATCCTCTTTTTTTCGTGTGGACGTACGACTTTGAGGCTTTATAATATAAAGAAATAATAATATTTTTTAATAATTTTTTTTTCTAAAATGTTT
>JANSTW010048346.1:0-23704 GCA_027564275.1 Diadocidia ferruginosa
GCGCCACTCGCGAAAGGGTTAAAAAGCTCTTTTAAATAAAACTATAATACTCTTTTTTTCAATTTTAAGAACAAATCCTTGAAGTTAAGAAATTAATTTTCATAAATTACCAATTATAATCTATATAAATAGGTTTATGAATTCAAAGCGAAATATTTTATAGTATTTAATTCGTAATATTTAAACGAATATTTTTTTCATTATCTGTGAAAGCTTTATAATTGCATAATGATGAAGATTTTCTTTTCACCACGATTAATTTTTTATTAGAGTATATAGAATATAGAAACTATACTTATACAAATATATAAATACGTTATATAGGTAGGGTTGCCAGATGTACTTCTTCCGAAGCTTTAGAAATATCAATGGCACCCCTACTTATAGATATGTAATAATAAATATATTAAAATTAGATAATTCGAAGAATTTATACGTATAATAATTTTTGTTTTGTTATATTTAATATATTTTTTTAAACTGGTACTCAATGGGTTAGTCAGAAATGGGAGAAGTCCCGAAATAATAAAATATTTATTTAAATATTTTTTTTAAAGGTATATTGCTATTCAAAAGCTTTATGCCTCTACTTGGTCCATGGTCTAAAAATAATTATTAGTATTATAATTCTTATTGATGATGAACATTTATACTGAAATAAAATTAAAAAACAAAATTTTGAATATTTTTGTAACTCAAAATGATTGAAGATCTTTTTATTTTGTCACCGGCCAGTTACACCTTCGTCACAGTTTTTTTTTATTTGACTATGTTCCTATATAGAATTATAATAATTTCCAAATATAAAACTCATCAATTATTTTGCCTATTTTATTTATATTGGCCAAAGGCAAAAACCAACCAAACAAACAAACTTTTCTCAATTAACTAATCTTCAAATTAATCTACTCAAGCAAAAAACAGTCGCATATTTTCTGGTTTTATGTACTATTTACAGCAAAAAAAGAACGTGCTACTAATTTATAGCAGAAAGCTTTGCTATTTTATTTATCAAAATTAGCAAGTTTCCAAGTATTGAGTTTAGTTGAAATGATATAGCAAACTAGTTCGAGTCGTTTCCATATTATGAGTTGAATAGGTCAATATTTGACTATATTTATTATACGATACACTAGAAATTAGAAAGATTATTAAAAAAAAAATACAGAAGATAGCCAAAATATCAACAACATATTGATTTTAAAACTAAATTTAGTAAATGTTACATTTAACCAATATAACAAAGCACAACTATCGCTGAGTTTCTTTCAAGCATTTTTTTTGCACATTCCACCACAAAGCATTTATCAAAACGACAAAAAAAAATCGTCTAAATTTTCAATGAAGAAAAAAAATTTCCACCCACCAAACCAACCCGCCACAACCCCGGTTAGTTTAAAATACTACATCAACTAAACATGGAACGCAGTGTAACAGCTTTAATAGCTTTGATGGTGTGGCGAACTCATTTTTCTTATATTTTCATATTTTTATCCTATTTTTTTTGTGTAAATTATTAATGACTTCATTTAGAATAAAGCCTCGAAATTGTTAAATTTCTCTCGCTTTCGTTTTAAATTAGCGCTATAATTTAGAGATTTGAAATGGTTTAATTTTCTTTATATTTATATCGTTGATATTATATATTATATAATATTTTTTTATTTGAAAATTTATAAAATTTTGAATATAAATATGTGTAAATTTAGATGTGACGATGGTGTTTATGAAATATCAATAAAATTATTGCAGCATAATTGTGCATAGAAAATTCAAAATAACACAAAAAGGTGTTATTTTACACAAAAGAGAGAATTTTTACACTTTATATTTTTTATTTTTACACCTTTCTGTCAAATTTCAAGGAAAATACAGAAAATATGAAATAAGTTAAATTTTTCATATTATTATTTTCTTAAGAATTTTTCTTGACTTTTTATGTTTTTTTGGTGTAATAATTTGCTGTCTGTATGCGTACACACACTGCAAAAAATACATTTCTTATGTTTTTATTTTTACGCAGAAATATGCCACTTTCTGCAAACCGGCATTTTAAAATAACACAGAAAGGTGCAGTTATTTAACACAAAACGCTAAATTTTACACCATCTGTGTAATCATTTTTCCGTATTATACCATTAAAAACACTAAACAGTGAAAAAGTTTTGTTTTCACATGTTCTTTTTTTGGTGTATATTTTTTTAATTACATAGAAGTGTATATTTAATTTAAAAAAAACGGTTTATCTGTGTAATCAAATGTATAGAATTGTGCCAGTGTAAATTATTACTCTATCGAGAATATTTAACACATAATATATGTAAGTTATTAAAATAAAATAATTCAAAGCCAGAGAAACCACTTTTATCGATGGGGTAATCACCTATGAAAGTCTTGGGACACAACTTTGGAAGTATTTTGGAAGTCTTAGAAGTCTTTTGAAAGTCTTGGAAGTCTTTTTTAAAAAATAATTGGAAGTCTTTTGGAAGTCTTGAAAGTCTTTTGTAAGTCTTGAAAGTCTTTTGGAAGTCTTTAAGAAGTCTTGAAAGTCTTTTAGAACACAGATTTTACTTGCCTTGTATAATCAAGATTATGTCATTTCTTATTAAAATTTGAAGGTGGCAAGGCAATTAGTGTTAACGAAAAATTTCAGATTTTTTATGTTGTGAATTAAAAGTAGAAATATTTCAAAGAAAATAATTACCTGTGTATAATAAGCTCTACAAACGGCTATCGATTTTGTTGTTTCTTCTTTACTTTCCGTTACAACGTGACTCCATGGATCTGTTATTTCACTAAAATTATTTTTTTGTTGTGCACTTAATAAACTATTCGGTAATAAAATATTTTCATCATTTCTAATTAAAACAGCCGATGCTAATGGTCTACGTGATATCGATATTTGTTCGGTTATGTCTGGCGAACAACATGACGTTGGATAAGATCTATTGGTTGTAGATTGAAAATCCTGGCAAAAAGATGAAAAACAAGCATTGTATTTTCTCTGTATACATATTTATGTATACTTTGAAAAACAAAACCTCATTTAAAATTAAATTTATAAAATTAATATTTAAAGAAAAACATATAGAAAAGTTGTAACTGAGGTACGGAAAATTTATGGTATATTTAATATTTACTTGTGGTCCAATTATGCCACAACATCTACCCTCGTTCTGAAGTTTATCCCATAATTCACTAAATTCTATTGAGTTTCCATATTCTGTTGCTAGACGATATCTGATGGTGGTGTTTGTGTGTTTTTTTATTAGATGGAAAGTATAAAATTTATTGTTTTAAATTAAATTGGCTAAAATGTATAAAATAGTTATAAATACAAAATTGCAAGAATATCAAAATACGAAAGATGCAATATTCTCCCTCATCTCTACATATTTTACAATGTAACTATATACTTTTAGCATATAATAGTATAAATAACCGCAATAAACCTATATATTCTACAATTTAAATGGTTCGATTAACATGAAATAAGTTTCGAAAGTTTTTGTTTGTTATTGCGGTTGGATACGTATATATAGTAACTTTAAGAAATCTATATAAATGAGATGAATAGGATATTGCTTCAAGTTATGTATTCGTGACAATGTGAAATATACCAATCAGAGCTTATCTTACACTTATACAAAATATTCTTTGAATGATTTTGTCAAAATCGATTGCTCTACATACAATATTTTATATGAGTTTGTCAACATTGTGTTTAATTTCCTTAAGTTTTTGTGTCCCTGTCACAAAACTAAATTATCTATATATGACATGAAAGCGAAATATTCTGTCACTAATAAGGTTTTGTAATGCATGTTTAATAGTTTAGAATGTGCCAATTCATGATAAAATGGCGTTAAAATATTTTCTTTTACATTTTTTTTTAATATTTCTTTACAAAAACGTAACATAACCTATTTTTTATAATAAATTCTATGAATAATAATTATTATCTAAAATCCTAAATGAACTTGCTCGAGGAAAAAATAACATATTTTGCGACCGGTGATTAAAAGCATTGTTTTCTCACTTGAAAAATGTTTGGTAACTCGTCAGCCATACTGATGATGGGTGGTATAAATCACGAAACGACGTGTTGTGATTGCTTCTTGATTCTATATACTAAATATTTTTTATTCCGCAGCAAATAAATGTTTACGATTTGCTTTAACTCGAGTTTTGAAATGTGCATAATTTTGATTTGAATTTGGACTAAATGTATTGAAGTGAGTAATTTTTAATTATTAGAGAATGGCTTTTTAAAATATTTATGTTTTTTTTTTTGGAACATCATGTTTTATTGTAAAAGATTCGTAATCATTTCTGATATTCTTGCTACTAAAATATTTATATTTGTACAAATGCTTACCTGAGCATTGGTTGCAGTCCTTGAACGATTTTATCAAATTTAAACATCCAAAATACACCTAAAATTGCATCACCTATTAATAAAACTAACAATAGTAACCAATAAGCATTTAATAATTTCTCCGAAAGTCTTAAGGCACCAAGACATCCTATTAATTGTAGGAAACCTGTGTGTGCACGATGTAAAAGGTGTGGAAAATTGCAAACATTAATTAAAACTTTATACTTTTCTATATTATATCAAACATAAATATATTGTGGATTGTGGATAGATATAAAGTTGGATGGAAATTTATAGTTTTATAATGTATATATATGTAGTTAGTTACCTGACTGCACCAATAGTGCTAGATAAGCATAAATAAAACTAGGTTGACCTAAATTTAAACCATTGACAAGAAGACGTTTGTAATCGGCTAAAAGGACTTTACCAGCAACGCCACAAAATACAATGACCGCCATTAAGAGAACAGCGTTGCACGTGTAAATCCACAGTCTGTAGTACCTGTTAAAAACATTTAAAGGGAAAACAATTTAATTACATTATACAACATACAAAAGGAATTTTTGTGGTATTAAAGTTATTCTCGTAAAATAAAAATCGAAATAATAAATTCAAGCGTGACATGACGTTCAAAGGCAAAGTCAAAAGACATACGTTTAAACATATTTTTCCTTTTTTTAAAGACATAGCACTCAAAGTCATATAACGTCCAAAAGTTTTTTTTATTATTTATTTTGTATTATTTCTAAATCCGACATAACGTTCGAAGACATGACGTCCAAAGACTTATGTCCAAAGATATACCACCCAAAGACAAACGCTCAATGACATTATGGCTAAAGACAATACGACCAAAGACATAACGACCGAAGACAAACCTCATAAGACAACTGCCAAAGTCAAACCGCCCAAAAATATAAATCGTAGAAAGACAACGCCCAAAAGCTTTTTTTAATTTTAAAGACTTAACGCCCAAAGACATTATGGGTCGCCTAAAGACATTATGGCAAACGATATTACGGTCAAAGACAACAAACCGCACAAAGGCAGCCGTTATATTTTGAATGGTATGTTTTTAGGGTGTCATGTCACCAATTCACGATATTTCTGTGTCTATAAAACCTCTTTATTTTATTTTACAGAAAATCTATAGCTATATTATATTTGGGTGTTGATAATGAGGTGTTGTAATTTATGTTCGGATAAAGACATTCACCACGTTCCGCATAAAGTAATAAATATTTTGTTAGAGCGGTTTGTCGATTTTTTATTATATGTAGAATACGTTGAAAAAACGATTATCTATTTATTGGAATGTTCCTTCAGAGTTATAATAGACCCAATATATTCAATATATATGCTTAAGCCTTTGTAATATATATGTAGAAAGATTTAATGTATTATAGCATTTTTTATGAAAGATCCTATTGCGATTTTATTGAATTTCGATAGGAAATTTAGCCATTTATATACAGGACATTTCGGATAATGATACAATTATATTTTTTTCTATATAGTTAGAATTATGTATTAATGGAAATTTTTATTGTCTCCTATTTTGGGAATTCGATTTTTGAAACATTATAGTCATTTATTGTTATTTTTCTTAGATTATTAAAAATACTTTCTATAACTCAGTTAATCATTTTAACATATTTTTAGGCTGAAATAATATATTGTCAATTAAATATTTTATTCTGAATTACACTATATTTAAAAATAAATAAATCAAAAAGATAAAAACCAATTATAGTTCTTTTTATCCGTACATCAAACCAAACAAATCCCATAACAATTTAATTTCAAACAAGACGCCGCCGCATAACCCATATAAATAATTTAATATTACAAAAATAACCTTATGCGGTGTTATAAAAATATATAAATCGATTAAATTATAATAAAAATAACCGATTATGTTAAACCCTAAAAATCTATACATAGGCAAATATTGAACCTATATTGCATAACGATCGCCTATATATTAGATATACATAATATAAAAATAACAACTTTATCTGGGTATATATTTATATAGATATTACATAAAATCAATTCAATCTGATAATCGTATAAAAATACAAATAATTTATATTTTATTTTCTTATATGCTAACCGCACATATAACCATCGATTGATTGAGTGTTTACATATAAAATTATGGTGAATGGAAACTCTATACAAAGCAATATAATATACTAAACAAAAGCTCTTTAAGCTTTATTCAAGCATATTACACTGCAGTGCACAATATAAATAGGCACGAAGCGTTAACCTTTTTACAACTGGTATGCTTATTGGCATTCTAATAGCGAAATAGGATTACAGACTTCAGAAAATTATACTGTGATTTTAATTTTATTAAATTTAGCCATCCAAGCGAAATATTATTTATCAAAATCTGTCTAAATAATTGAGAGAAAGTTATCAAACAAAACTAAACAAAATGTGGCTGGTTTTCAGAGAAGTGTAACTAAGTGTTACTATATTATTATATCTCAGCTAAAAATTAGGCCTGTTGTTTTATTTTTGGAAAATTAAATAAAGTCTATGATTTACAGATGCAAACATCGGTAAATAAGAGTTACAAAGAACTATTTACGTATCACTATTTAGTAAATTTTTTGTTGACCTTGTGGATTTTGCCGAACTTTTCAAAAAATAAAATTTACTCAAAATGTATTGAATGTTGCTTTAAAATTGCAAAAGAGGATTTATTTACTATTTATAAGTTTCAAATATCTAGCTCATCTATGCTTAATGTAATAATTAAAGTCCACGCAAAAAGGAACAATACTGCAAAAGATGGCTGCTTTCAAAACGCTTTATATTCGTCTCTATATATACACTATACACCATATATATAAAAATAATAAAGAGGTTTTCATAAATTTTTACCACCCTAAGCTTTTGTATTATTTATATAGAAAATATCGAAAACAATCTCATTTCATTCATAAAACCATAAGGTTTATGCGTACATATATAATAATTATTATTATGTACGGTGCTGCCTGCATATGGAGCACGTATAGTATTATGTATACATAACGATTGATGAATTTAGCCCCAAAGTACTTGAAAATGTCAATTTATTATTTTATCGTTTTGTTTAATTTTTTTCTTCAAAGATATGGGATTTGTATTCGATATATAATAATGATTAATTAGGTAAATTGAATTTTATTTATATACTAGATGTACCAACGAGCTTTATACCTCTAAATATAAGTCGGTTTTCAGAAGTCTTTATTAGTCTATTATAGAGAGGTGCAACTGTCGCAATTTAAATTCGGTATTAATATTCGAGTTATCGACCTTTTTAAATTACAAATAAAAATAATCTGCCATTTTTGATTGACCATTTTAATTTTTTTTAATAATAATTGTCAAGTAGATGAGTTATAATGCTTCAGATGGGAAAAAAGTATATCAGAATAAACTTAAATTTTGTATGCAAATGTTTGTTTTATACACTTTAAGAACATACTGCTGAGTAAATATGTACATCAAAAATTTGATTAATCTCTTAGATGAGGGTTGTAACTAGTGTTGCCAGAAATATGTAGAACATATAGCTGTCAAATAGAGTATTTTTCTCCCAGCAACAATTCACAAAAATGTATGGCAAATGGGGTATTTTTAAGCTGTTACAACATTCTATCACCAGTTAAAGCCAATTTAGAGTTTTTTTTTTCATTAGAATTATTAGTAGGGAGCTAAACTAAATCAAAGCAAAAAAAACTTACCGCATGGCCTTTACGTCCGGCGTGTTATCTTGCAGGCCCTTTGGGGTCATAAGGCTGGGCGGTAGATGAACTTTTTGATTTGTGACCTTTTGTTGTACAGGTATTGGACTAAGATCGTTTAATATTGTTGCCACCGGAGCCTGGAAAATTTGAAAAATTTTCCGTTTAAAAAATATATTATCTAAAAAAAAGTTCTAAAAAAATGTGTTCACCTGTAATGTGGGTGGATGCTTAAAATTATTCAGCTCTGTTAGTAGCAAATTACTTTTATTAATGTTTTTATCAAATGATATTGATTTAGTAAAGGTTTTCTCAATGTTATTGTTATTTATGAATATGTTGTCTAAGGTAGTTACAACGGCAGCAGCAGCCGTAGCAGCAGCAGCAGCAGTGGTGTTCACCTTCTCCTTGCCCGTCTCGGCTTGCCGTTCACAAACGGTAGTAGTACGGACTGACAGCATCACAAACATAGCCCGTCGGTTTTTTATTCCAACACTTTGGCATAATATTTTGAATTCAACGAAAGGAAAAACAAAACAGGGTAGTTTTTCTGTTATTTTCTTATTCGAGAAAAAATGTATATTTTCACTTGTTCTCAACCACACCGGGATTTTTTTTTCAATATATTTCTATCTATTTTCTTTGTTATATGGATTTAATTTGATTATATATTTTGTATTATAAATTTTACAGATCTTAAAGATGGGTTGTGAAAATCTGTTATATATTTCGTCTGCGGATTTTTTCCGTTTATATAAAAAATGCGAGGGTTTAAATCGGTTCTCTGCAGCAGCACATTTATTATATGTGTTACAGGTATACTACAGACTGTTATACGAGAATATAAAGCTTTGTGCGCTCCTTTTGTGTGTGCCTTCGACTCGATAAATTGAAGAATTTATAACCCGTTCTTTTACGATAATACCGGATACATTGAAGATAAATAATTCACTATTTTATTGTTGTACATCAGCAATATTTTTCCAACAGATTGTGCGATTTTCTTTTTATTGCAATTTTCTTTTCATAATTTTTTATTTCTTTTAAATTTTCTTCTGTTCAGCTGAGAGAACATTTTGGTTGTTGTTGTTGTTGTGTGTGGTGAAGTTTATTGCTGATAAATTATATGCGATTTGTGCTGCAGTTAATTTTTTTTTACTTTGTTACAAGAAGAAAATCATTTTTCTTTATAGCGGATTTGAAGTATACTATATGTACAGTTTATGCGGTATATGTCTGAAATGGTTAAGTTAATTGATTGACAATTTGTATTTTATGCTATTTATATATGTAACCTTGTTCTCAATATATGTCCCTATAAAATACGTGCAACACCTTTATATAAAGAAAAATAAATGTTTTTTTTTACACACACAAGACCAACACTTTTGCGCCACACTCTATTTATTTATATATAAATGCGGTGGCTGCGCTTCATTGATTCATTTAAGAAAAATGTTCTTATATGTTTTTGCAATTGAATAAGTTCACGAGATGATTATAAAATCCACTTTTAAGTTCTTACTTATATTTTCCGTTTTATAAAGGTTTTTGGTTTTTTTTTAATTTTCTTTTCTTAAAACGTTATAAAGGAAATAAAAGTTTATATAATAAATTTCCATCTTATTTCATACCAATGTATATAGTATGTTCCAACCGGATTATCCCTACGTTCATACGGCATTAATTCCATGATTTATTAATTATTAACTTTTATGTTTCATTGTATTTGAAACAGTAAAGAAAAATAAATGAAAACAATATAGATTTTAATAGAGCTCTTAAATTCTGTATAATATACTTTATGTTGGCCTATATATTTTATTGGCTGCTTTTAAAAAATGTCTGCTGTTTATTTATTTCGAGCGAATAAAACTGGAAAGGTTTCTTGCGTGAAAATGTTTTTTTTTTCATTAAGTTATTTATGTATGTGAGCCATTGCCGCTGTCATTTCGCCAAGCATCCAGGGGATGATGGTACAATCTAATTTATAATAATATACTGAAGTTGCACTTTCTTCCATTTATATTAAATGAAGAAAAAAATTGTTTTTTTTAAATAGAAATATGATGTAGATTTTTTTCGTTTCTTTGATGCTATAAATTGTATAAAATATTTTTTTATTTTTCCTTTCTATATGGCTACATAACAACTTACAGTGTTTCCGTCTACATATAAGATTCCACTATATATAGTAGAAATTGAACAGAAGTAGCTCAGCAGAAGATGAAGAACATAATTCTTTAGCACACACAGACTCCTCTGTATAAATATATGTATAAATGGTTAGTTGTTAAGTAGTCAGCAGATTTTTGCCTTCAAGGATTTATGTTTTTCTTGTCGTTGATGTTTGTTGTTTTTGCGTTGATGTTTTTCTTGTGTGCGGTTTTCGATGAAACATTTTCTTTTTGCATGCTTTTTATTTTTGGGTTGGTTTTTTTGGTTGTTTGGATATGCGAGGATGTTTGTATTTTAAGCTTTTGCAATATGTTATATGGAATAGGCATACATGAAATCTCGTCTTATTTGTGTGGTTTGTTGTATTATTTATTTCATAAAATAATATGTTCTAGAAGTAGACAGAAAAAATTGGTTAATATATATATATATTTTATGTATGCAATTGTTTGAGTGTATAAATATTTTTTTACAAAACTAAATATTAGATTGATCTTTTTTAAAAGAAGATCTGATTCGTGATCAAGCTAAAAATTAAAAATTTGGCATTTCGTTCTTGCATCATATCGAAAAATTATAAGTTGTCACCAAGAATCGGATCAACTTATAAAATAAGGGTCAGTCTAGTTAATATATCAAATCTTATTTAACGATTATTATAATATGAAGCTTTTCCTTTGTACTTATATCATGAGCCTATAGCCATACATATATTTATACATATATATTATACATTTCCAAAGATCAGAAAGCATTGATAGTATATATATAAAATATATAGTTATATATAGTTACATTTGAAATGGTCATTTATTTACCTTTTATTAAGAGGATGTGATTAAATTGTTTCATGTGTATCGATAAATAGATAAAAAAAATATTTGACAAAATATGACCTCTTTCCTTTGATCTTATGTAATATAATTTAAAAAATAAATGTTGGTTTTTTATTCTATAAATTAAATTGGAATTTTTATAAGACATTCTATCAATAAATTAAGTAGATTGTTTTTTTTTTTTTTTTAAATATATATATATGTTTTTGAAGAAAAGTTTCGATGAATATACAATTGGTATATATGTTAAAGATACTTTTTTTATCTAAGCCTATTAGATATATATAGACTTTTGCTCTATAGAAATTGTTTTTTTATAAGATAAATTAATTTTAAACAGGAGCACTTTAGTGATAGGGTCGATAATCATTGAATCAGATAGAAATAGGGTAAAATGTTCTTATACGCTTTTGAGTAAATTATATGAGACCGAGTGGTTGTTTTTAATTTAAATTTCGATAATAAATGATATAAAAACTAGAGAGAACAATGTGCAGTAAGACTGTAGCAAATCAAACTGTGTATATATATATTAATACACAGTATATAAAATTTAGGATTCCATATACATAGTGTAAAACGCGTCTCACTGATCACCCAAAAAATATGGCTAATGCGAGTTGATGACAACACTCCACCTTTGATATAGTCGTCAATGAAAACCATGGTATCAGATAGAAAAAAGAGAAAATGCTCCCTATGCTCCTTCGCTTTGGAGTACGGACACGATGATGATGATGATATAAAATTTCGGTACTTTTATCAATTATTTTTATATCAAATTATATTTAAAAAAAATATTGACATTTTCTATTTTTTTTTCGTAGAGTATCCAATAAAAAAATCTACTTCTACTCTACAATATGTACAAATTCAGTATGCAAAAAATATTATATTGAAAAATATCAATATAGTTGGAAATATTTAGACATATTGAGTTGTATTGTGAGTAATAATTTAACCCTCTAGTGCATAAGAAACCGATTTTGCTTTAGTTTAATTTAGTCGGTCGCGGAAAAACTAAAATGTTTGATACAAAATGCATTTAAATTACAAAAACACTTTAAGTATTTGGTAGATCTTGCATTAATCTAGTCATCAAACTAATTTCCAACTCGATTCGTCAAAAATTACTATTTTGTTTGTTTTTAAAAAAATAAAAAAAGGGTTTTTTGTACTTTTTTATACAAATTTTGACTTTGAACTGAAATTTCTAGTGTACGTTTAGCGCTACAGAAATGTGGTGAACGGTAAAATGTAGAGCAGTTCATTGACTATTATCGGAATTACGAAAACGTGAGAAACAAATTCTGCTACACGATTAATTAGGAATATCATTCACCATGCCTAAAGGCAGTCTTATGCACTTGAATACATGTACCTCTTAAAAAAATTTCAAAATATTTTTAATTAATCAAAATTATTATGCAAAACGGAAATATATAGGAAAATTAACACACACAAAAAACACCCTTTATATAAACATATTAATTTGGTCTATTTCCGCGCAATATTCAAACGGATGTGAAATTAATAAATATAAATTTACTTTTTAATTTTGCAATAAGCACCCTTTTTTCGTCATTCTTCCGTTTATTTCTATCGTAATAAAATATATACCTAATACTATATGTTAAATTCCTTTTCTTTTATGATTTATATGTTTTTCACATTTTATATACAAACAGATTTTGTATATATTTCTAAGGATTCAATTTAAAATGTCTATATAGAGGTGAGCTGATAAAACTAGATTTTAAAATGAATAGTAAGTATTATAGAAATGAATAAAATATACTCAAAAGTCACGTCCGTTTCAAAAATGCTTTTATTATTTCTTTATAATATTACAAAGTGTTATATACAGCAGTGTAGTAGATAAGCAAAGAATTTCTTTCATATATAACAATTCCGGAAATGATGAAATCATCCACACACATTATATATACTTTTCCTTTTTAATAAAATATTACACATTTATGGCTACGTGTGCTATAATATACTTATGAGAGAAAAAAGAACATTTTAAATTATATAAGTAATATAACTAGACTTTATAAATAATTATATAATATAACTCATTTTGATGATGGGTTAAAGTATTTCCATATAAGACATGTTTCTATACTCTCTGTGTAATAAGTAATATAAAATAAAATTGTAAACATAATGGGTTTTTATTTCTCTATATACACCAGATTATGCCACTCTAGTAACTTAAGTAGACACACACACCAAATCTACATACAACCATATTATATATTACCCATTTTAAGAATGACAATTCAGTCAAAGGAATTTTCCATCTAAAATGTTGTGCAAATTTATGTATGTACATTAGTATAAATTTAGCATATGGCTGCTGTGTGTCTGTGTACATACCTGGATGAATCCAAGTGACAGCTAAATTATTTTATTTTAAATTAAATTTTTTTACGACACTTGTATTTTTTTGTCGCTTTATAAGGTAGATGTTGAAAATTAATGATTTTTTCATTATGTTTATCCAAAACATCGTCGTATGTTTAAGAAAGCTTATTTTAATGGTTGTATGCGCTCCTATATATATATATATATATTTAGCTACAAAGGTACATGTTCTCTGATTTTAATTTGGTGGAATGCTTAGGTAAAGTTTTCATATAATTTTCTTTTTACCATGGTTTATTAAATACACAAACTTTCTTGTGTATTTGTACAACACTTGCAATCGATTTTTAACTAACTTTTTGACTAGCTATATAGGCATTGGATACTTTGTATAACTCAGAGCACAACGACAATGAATTCTTTTTTTAAATTACGTAATTTTGTCTTAAATAAAAAGTTAGTTTAAAAAATACTACAATCTGCCGCTTCGATTGTATATAATCCAATTTTTTCCTCGTATTTTTCATTTAATTAACATTAATTTTAAATAATATTCTGTTTCAGGAAATTAAAAATTTTTAATTGCGTTGATAATAAATTTTCTACATTCTATTCAACTTGTTTATTGTATGGACAAAAAATTTTAATTCAATAATTTAAAATTTTTGTGTTCAAAAAATTACTTTAAAACTTCTGTACGAATTAGAATAGAAAGTGGAACTTTTTTATTATTATTTATTTAATTTAGAATTTTAGAATTTTTTAAATTTATGTTTACAGTTAAAGCTTCTTCAAGTATATCGCAGACTCTATGAAATATATTTAACGAAGAGATAATTTAAAAGAAAACCATATAATAATTGTAAGGTTATGTTTTTTTCTATACTTTTATACATAAATCAAAAAGAACACAGATAAAATATAAGATTATCTCTATAAGCGTATACATCTACATCTATATATATAGGACACCTTGGTTGATGTGTTTATTTCTGGTTAATGAAAACATAAATTTTGCAATTTAACTTTATATAGTTACACTTAATTATGTTTTATTTAAACGAATTTCAAAATATGTTTAGATTACTTTGCAAACAATATTTTCAAGAAATGTGTTTTATGATTTTTCTTAATTTTCAAAGTCTACAATAGGAAAAAACATTATTAAAATAAATGTTTTTTTAGTCATTAAACGTATGTGTAGAAAGATGTAAACAATGTACATGAATACACTGCTTCCTCTTAATTTTTATTGTACATTCATTACCATAGCTAATAAAAAACAAAATCAATAAAATTTCTCTCTTATATTTCAAACATCAATTTGTGGAAATAATTAATTTTAAATGCATTTTTTTATCGAAAGTCTCAAGTGCAATACAAAATAAATGGTTTAATTAAATTGTCGATTTATAAAAAAAAATGTTTCTGAAATTCATTTTTTTTAATTTATTAGTCTATATACTGTTTGTACTATATATTAGCACAATGTTGAATTGAACAATATATATATGTTCACTGTACATGTTTTCATTTATCGGGGTAAAATATATGTATATATACATTATACATTGGAAAATGTGTTTAATGAATTTAAAAAAAATTCTGTAATTTTCCAAATTTTAAAATTAAATATTTGTATACACTATAGTAACAATATATTAGGACGTAGTTAACTTCCTTTTTCGGATTTCATCTACCCAGCTATGGGTGTAAAATTGTTGTCTTTTCTGATAAAACTAAATCACTATAAGAAACTTAAATCCGTCTGATAAGATCTTTAGTTTCGTAGATTGCTTCATTTTAAAAAAAAATTCTGCAACATCCACCACGTGATGTGACAAAGTTGCTTGCAGAAAAGCATTAACTTCTACTCGTAAAGTAGGAGACAAAAAGATTTTATGTAATTTTTGTTTTCTTATATAATATGGATGCGAGGCTCGTGCTGTGGAATTTTTGACGGGAGATAGGTAAAGTATGAATTCTGACCTGGCGTTAACATATCGTTGTTGATACAATTGGATGTGATTTAAAAACAAAATAAAACGTTATAAGAACTGAGTACAGAATTTACCATTTTTAGTTTTTTATTCAAATTGATAAGATCGAACTAAAAATATTATCAGTAAGAATAAATTGTTTTGTGACTTACTTTTATTGAAAACTAATGCACAACTTAACGATATCAATGTTTGCGGTATACCTATATGTTTACCAACAGACAATTTAATGTAATACATTGAAATTTTTATATTATATATAAGAACATTGTAATTACAATAAATAAAAATATATTTTTTAATTATTTCTATATTTATATTAAAGATCATCAAATCTAGAAAGTTGTAAAATATTCTTCGATTTTTTTTTTCAAGTTTATATATAAATTACTTCTTATTTATACGTATAAAAAGAGCAAATACACTTAATATTACATAATAATAAATTATTTAATGTTTCGCTGCGATCTAACATCCTCTTCAGTAGAACAGAAACTTAGAATGCATATATACCTAAATATTATTAGGAAACTATACACTATATGCATATATACATTAAACATATTACAAAATGAAATGCTTAATAGTTAAATATAGGTTTCTAAATTATATTATAAATATTATCCTATATAATAACTTACTTTATTATATATAATTATATTAGATACAAATTTTTAAAATTATTCCTATTTTCAAAATAAATATATCTTTTACGCACGAGACTGTTTGGCCTCCAAGCATATAAAAAATCCTTTTTCTATTTAATCAATAAAATTTTACCCAATAAATAATATTGATAAGAGTTTGTACGTATAACAGTCGAACATTTGAATTTAATTAACCAGAAATTTATGCTTATTTAATTCAATTAATTATATATGTTTCATAGATTTTATGATGGAAATATCCTATATGTATATAAATATAATGACAAATTTACGTTTTTTCTCGTACACACAACCGAATTTGTACAACATTTTCAACTTGTATATAGGTATATATCGTATACACCAGGCAAGAAAAATATACATTTTCCACAAAATATATAAAACTTTTTGACTAAATTGATAAAAATCACGCTATATTTTTCAGACGTAATGTCTTGTGTGATATTATATAACTTTACATAAATAACATTGGTAAATTATACTGTTTCACACATTTATATTGTATATAATATATTGCATCCCTTATAAATTATGATTTGTTTTTATATTAAAAAGAAAATTGAATTTATTCACATTTTCTTTTATATTTCTTATATATAATAATAGTAATAGGTTTTATTATATAGATATGCTTTCTACGCATATCTCTTATCAGCACCATAACAAGAAATAAAACTATTCATTTATCAAATAAATCGCACATTGAGCAAACGAAAAAAAGCCACCCTTATAATTTAAGATTATCTTTTGTTGGTATATATGTTGTTTGAATATATAAGTATTATGTTGTCATATATAGTAAAAATGGATATGAATTAGCTTCAAAGCTAAATAAGGAAAATCAAGATAATCGCATGTAATGTAAAGACAAAACAAAACAACAATCCGTGTACATAAACAAAAAAGCGCAAATAAAACATATAATTTGAAAAAGCGTGCAATGAAAACAAAGCTTATATATACTTTTTCAAGAATCCACTGAAATATATAATTTCAGTCGACGTCATATAAAGACTTATCTATAGAATTACAAAAGTGCAAGTAAATTTCACGTATACATCGGTTATACGTGACGTAAACGCTTTCGCAAACATGAGTCTATTTAACATAAAATATATTTCGTGTAAAAAGAATCTTGTTTTGAAAGTTTTTCTTTAAACTTTTAAGAACTTGCATCCAAGATTTAGTGTGGGGTAAACATGTTTTATACACACGGTTTATTTACAAAAAAAACATTGTCTTTACATGTAAGTCCTTTTTTTAAAGAAACAATATAAAATTATAAAAAAAAATTCTCACCTTTGCCATCTCAAACATATTATATGGAATTAAAGAGACTAGCATATCTTTTTGTTCCAATATTTATATTATCTTCACAGACCTCAAAAAATTGAAGATATATATAAAAGCAATTTATATTCAATTATTTGACTGACTACAACTTTTCATCTTTTCTTACAATCTCTTCGGGTGTTCCGCAGGGTTCTATCCTTGGGCCACTTCTGTTCACCTTGTTTATTAATGACTTGCCTGATTTTTTAAGCAAATCGGTTATAAGTGTCACCTATATTCGCTGTCGATGTTCAGTTCTACTACACCTGGCATCCAAATGAAATAAATCGTTCCACCAATATTTTAGAACATAATCTTCAGGTAATTTTAGAGTGGTCTACGTTAAATGATTTGAGTTTGAATTTTTCTAAAACGCAGGCTATAGCTTTTTCTCCTAAAAAACTTGTTTTTACACTGCCCAAAATATTTTTTAATGGTGAACAGGTTAAATGTGTTGATCAAGTGAAAAATCTAGGATTTATTATGAATACTAAACTTAATTGGACTGATCACGTAGCTTACATTAGATTAGATTAGATCTATGGAAAATTGCGCGGTCTGTGGAAATTTTCTAAAATCGTACCTTTGCACATCAAAAATAGTCTGGCAAAATCGTTAATCATCCCTTTATTTTCTTACGGTGATGTACTTTTTGGAAAATTATGGATCTAAGCGAATTTTAAACCTAGCTTACAATGCATGTATACGTTTTGTCTACAATCTTCGGAAATTTGACTCGATTTCACAACATCGTAATAAAATTCTTGGTTGTAATTTATTCGAATATATGAAATTTAAAACTTGTATATTTGTTTTTAAAATATTAAAATTTTATCAACCATCATATTTGTTTGAGAGGATAAAATTTGAAAAGTCAACAAGATCCTTAAATTTAGTTGTACCAAAACATTCTTGTTCGTTGTTACATTCTTCGTTCTTTGTTCATGGAATTTCAAATTTCAACAAACTTCCTACTTTAATTTAACAAGAAAAATCGTTGGGGACTTTTGTGACTGCTTGTCGTAAGCACTTCTGTGGTGGGTATAGATTGGTATTTTTAATTTAATTTAGTAAATCTTTGTTTTTCTCTTGAAATAATAACTGCAGTGTTTAACATTAATTTTTAATTATTAAAAAAAAATACAATTTTAAATTTAAGTATAATTGTAGTGCAATATGTCAAATATTTTGCTTTCTTTTTATTTTTTGCTTCGAATAAGTTTTTTTGCTTAAAATATTATATATCCACTAAATGATTGTACATAAATTCTAGACCTATGGTGATGGTCTCATGTATACATTTTTCGAATAAATAAATATAACTTGATTAATAATGAAGAAAAAAAAATGTGGTTTAATCGTACGCACATTGCGAAGACCAAGCTTCGGTGGCGCTTAATTGCAACTCACAAAAAACCTGCAGAAGGACAACGAAGCCGCATACAAAGAAAACAACTTCAACGATTAAGTAAATACTGTAGCAAAAAATCGCGTGGGAAGAGATGTAGAAATGCTTCCATCAGAAATTTCAACAGAATCTGCTTGAATATCAGCTAAATCTAATACAATCAATGTTTTTGGCCCAACTTCATCTAAATTATTTTAAATCTTATTTTTATCGCAGCTTTCATAAAACTTTTTAAATTAATGAAAAATCTACTTCATTTTTTCATCAAAATCTTAATAGTACATAAACTTTATTCGAACATTTATACCAAATCTGTTTGAATTTTATGAAAATCCACTGAAATATTATTTTCCTTCAATTCTTATCTAAATCTTATTTTCTTTACTAATAAGAATGAAAAATTAATTTTGTAAAAATCAGATTAATTTTCATAATTTTAATTTATCTTAAATGGAATCAACTATAAATATTCTGATGCTAATGCAAGAGCTTTTTTGGAGAAAAACAAACTGAATGGCATATATAATGGTTTTTATACTTCAATAAACATGAAAATTTAGGAATATTTCTTTTTTGGAACCATTTTTACGTATTTTTACGTATATTGTTCCCTCCTTAAGTGTGGTGCAAAGTTTTCAATGCGGAAAGACCCCTTCACACTTCTTATATATGCGATTTGTATAAGGATTTTTGAATAATAAATTAATTAATTCATTATGAAAACAAAAAAATACCATAGTTATACCTTTTTTTATTAGTTTTGTGTAAATATATTATATAATTAAAAGGTATAAAAAAATAAATAAAAATAATATGAAATTACCTATCTCTATATACAATATAATCCAAGTTCTATGTACTCTATTAATTATTCATTGATGAAAATAAAAGAAGCAGAAATTATTTTACTGAATGAATGTTATTATAGCAAACTCGCACATATATAGTATATATAACATATTATATAAGCCATATATTATATAAACCAAGCTAAAAATAGATAAAAACTACAAAAGCTTTTTTATTCACCCTCAATACATATAGTAAAATATATAATTTATATTATGTATTTTATGTAAAACAAGATATTATATAACTATAAAAATGAAAATTGTTTGTTTATATTCTCTTCACGCATATGTACGTACTAAATATATAGGATATTTTATAATATATGGAAAAATATATATTTCATATAATATACAATATATATAATGTACCCCCTTAAATGTATATTGTATATACACCAAATAAATTCAGATAATGTATCCTGAGCCAATATACATATAGACCAAAGATTTTATTATATAATGTTATGTTATACAAACAGAACATAAAGTAGATTATGTACAATATATAGACCTATATAATATATAATATAATAAAATTAAGCACAAATTTGTTTAACCATCGCAAAGCAGAATATTATTTAGTGAACCTATAAAAAGGCACATAATATAAGATAAATGTATTGAAGATAAGTATATAAACAATGCGAATAAATTGGCTTGATATTGTGATGATGTGTGTTTTATTTTATCCACAAAGTATGTTGCTTTTTTTCTTATTATATTATTTTTACATTTATTTTTTTTGCTGCTCCCGGTTAAGGGCTGTTTTATATAATAAACATATAATATTATCATTATGTATATTGTATATACAATATAAAAGCAAGTTCATTGTTTTGGAAAATTTTGATTTTTTTATTGAAAAATGTTTTGTATATATAAACGATTATATTATGTACATGTTTTCAAATATATATCCGCTACATAAAATACATAAGCACAAATATATTTTATTGTTGCCTTATGGTTATTAATAGTAAAAAAAACTCTTGAGTAAATTCATTTTTAATCTAGTTTATTTTAGTTTTAATTTTTATAGTATAAGATTTTCTTTGGTTAATCGTGTTCTAGGAGCTGCTCTACATTTTTTTTTTAATTTTAAAAATCTTTAGCAATATTTTTACTAATAAACACACAAGAAAGCCAACTTATAAAAACGGGCAACAAAAAAAACTTACTGACGATGACCTTTCATATATTATAATGAATACAACCTGCTTGATTTATTTTTAACCTTTTATCATCTGCAGTAGTCATATATATGTATACACTTTGTTGCATGAACTTGTTCATCAATTTCCCTAAAGCTTTAATCGTTTTTATAAATAAAATCAATATTTATATCATCATCATCGAGTCCTTTACTCCAAAGCGAGGAAGCATAGTGGCCATTTTATAATGCTAGTTTAAAAATACTAAATATTATAATTAAGTACTTAACGAAATGGTAATAATATTTAAAAACGTTACACGTGTTTATAAAAAAAGTTTGTATCCGGAATAGTAGAACTTACTACAGAAACAAGCTGAGCAATAATAAAACAATTTTTTTAGATGATTTAACGTAAGTTTAAATTTAAATTGACATACAAATATATATAAAAGCAGTGTATCATTAAATGTCTATACAACATACATTTTAATATTAAAAATAAGTTTTACATAAATTCTTTTAGTCCTTGTCATTCAAAGGGCTTTTTTGCTTGTATTACATAAAATTATATATAAAACATGTAAAAAATGAGTGATGTGCATGAAATTTGATCGAAATAAAATATTAGGCGCATCAGCAATGTGATGGAAACAGAAAAAAGAAACGAAAACTGAATTTTGTTTTGTAGCAATTTCCCATAGGAATTTTCGCGCACATTGTTTATTTTTAGCTTTGGCAAATACAAATGTTTTTTGTGACATTAGAATAATTTAGATGTACAAATTTCCATTATATACATATAAATATTATATATTCTCTTACATATACGAAAATTTGGTCTAATGTGAAATTTAATAGTCGGAAGTGGCAGTTCTCATTCAATTTGTATCATTTTTTAAATGTCTTCTGGATACTCGTTAAAGTTTGTATAGGGGATAAGGAAAGGATCTCCTGGAACAAACATTGTTCGTTTGTGCGTTTTTTACTCCGCTACAAAGTTTGAATGCGATCTAGAAGTCTATAACATTTTTTACTCTGCCTGGTGCGTATTCAATTTAAAAAAAAATTAACCCTCAGAAGACACAATGTGCAGCTGGTCCTTACCTACACATACCTCCTGAAAAGGTCGTACAAAATCTGAAAGGTGGTGGTAAATTCTACACTCTGTCCATTCAATGTTCCAATAAGCAGGTCATAGAATATGCTACATTGTCATTTTAATAAAAAATTCCCTTCACTCTTTGTATATATCTATAAATACGTATTTAATTGTTATGATAATAATTAATTATATTTGAACCTGAAACTTTACCGTTGATGTCGAATTTTTGAATTGTCTGTATTTCAAATGTATATATTTTTGAAAGCTCTGAAGATGAGCTGGCAAATAATAAGTTACGTGTAGGTGGATGAGAAGCGATGATACATTTACATTTGAATAAAACAAATCAATCCACACAAATGAACAGTTAAAAACGAATACCATTCTCTCGAAGTTATATTTATATAACTTATGTTTATCTTCAATTTATCGTTTTATTTATAAATCAACCCTCAGGAAATTGCTCATCATCGAAATATGAGTGTTATCATCATCATACAAATGTTGTATAATTTTCTATTTTAAGCAAACGATATAATATACAAAAATTAAAAACATAAATAAAATATAGAAATTCCCCAAAGGCTAGAATAGCACGCTATAAATTCTACATTTTATATAATATGTTTCACTAATAAAAAGCTAGAAAAAGATACAAATTATATAATTCACATGTGTTATGCGTCCTATGTATATGTTTATGGAATATATGGTAGGGTGCCTCAATAATGTTTTACAAAAAGTTCGTATAAGCAATGTAACATAAAAGAAAATTCAAAAAAATCTTTTTTTTTTAATTTGAAAAACTCCCGTCGGTTAGGAATGTATCAACCTGTAACTATAGTTTAAAAAATACTTTTTTTTGCCTTATATACTGAACCACCCTCTAAAAACATAAAAAGCCATCTATTTTGAAAAGGAAAAAAATAAATAAAAATACATTTGTCGTTAGGTCTTAAAGTATCAACTCAATTATTGTAATTTATATTTATATTTTATTATTTTATTAAGCTGTCTTGTGTGTATGCGAGTGTGTGTAGGAAAATGTTTATAAGAAATTCTAAAATAGAAAGTTTTTTTTTTGTTTTTATTGTAATAATGATTTATATATATATATATATATATATACATATATATACGTATATATAATATAAGAAGAGGATAATATTTATATTATATCCATGATATAATATAATGTTATGTACAACTTATATTATGTAATATGTGAATTAATGTTGTGAAACGTCATTTTTTCGCCGAGAAATAAAGCTTTTTGCTTATTTACTCATTTAAATTTTAGGCACGTGCAACGGACACATTCACATAAAAATAACTGATCTTAGACATTATCGAATTTTTTTGGGGTTTTTTATGTTATTATTTTTTGTCAAAATTGGTCGTTACAAAGAAAACTAAAAAAGAATGATTTTCTTCCACTGTATAAATAAGCAATAAATATTCGTCTAGTCAATTTGAAATGTTAGAAATATATTTATATGAGAAGGATTTAACGTTAGGTTTATCGTATAGCGTGTATATTATATTATATGATGAACTTTTCGATTGATAAGATATAAAAAAGACATTAAATTCCTTCAAACATAAATATTTTAATTACTTTTGTTACTATCTAGAGGAGACCTTAGTATTTCCAGTTTACACTATATAATATAAAT
>JANSTW010048347.1:0-13020 GCA_027564275.1 Diadocidia ferruginosa
TACTACATAACTTGTATATAAATATAATTTGTTTTATGTTGTTTTGTTGTTTATAATTTAATAATATATATTTAAATATGTATATATGATATTTATAAGTAATAATATGTATTTTATAATTTTATATATAAACAATAATTTATTAAATAACTATTTTATGTATTTTTTATAATTTTTTATATTATTTATGTTTTGAATATATATAGTGATTTATAATAGTTATGGCTATAATAACTATTATATGTATATGGATGAAAATTTATATAATATTTTGATAATATTTGATAATTAAGAAGATTACCATTGTTATTAAATTAAGCATCTATATATTTATATATTGGAGAAGAAGTTTTGTTCTAATTTTATGTAGTAAAAAAATAAACAAAAACAAAAACGTCGAGTTTCTGAACAATATATTGTCTCTATAATTTAATAAAAATCAAGTAACAAAAAACATGTTAGCTTTATATAAAAAATATGAAAATTAATTTCAAAATTAGAAAATCTAAAATTTAGTGGATCCCTGGAACAATATTGTAACGTCCAAAAGTTGAATTTACAGAAAATCGATTTTAATTTTTTGTTTTCAATAAGCCGCTTTACATTTTGTATACGTAAAATCGTTAATATTAAATAGTCAATTTGGCTAATATAATAATATATATATGGTACTGGGAATTCAAATCGGTCAATTACTAAAAGTATGGTACTTACAATATTTTTCCAGGTACCCACTGAATTTAAAATAATAATTAAGAAGTTAATTTTTTATCTATATCATATCATTAAAACGCAGCAGTATTTTTTTTAACTGCGAGAGACAGAAAAACATATATATACGCGTAAAACGAAAGACTATGAGCGACGAACCTTTTGTTAAGAAAACTATAAAAGCTTTTGCGTCGACATACAGACTGCGGGTTCCAGCCCCGCATTTGTTTGTGCAGACATTTATGAATATTTGTAATGATTTTTATCTAAATAAATATTATTCCTCTGAAATGATTTTTAACCCATATATGTTCATGCGGGTGGTTTAGTGGCAACTATATACACAGTGCTTATTTTATGATATTTTTCTCTATACATTAGAAAGTTTTTATTTCTTTTAAGTGTCTAGATTAACTCAACCTTGTTTTTAAGGATATACTGCTAAGTTTAGCTCTTGGAGGGTTGGGAAAAATTAGATTTTAGTATTTCGATGGCCGCAATCCAATCGGATGTATTTACATTTTATCCATTTACAGGAGAGACAAAAAAGTAATTTAGATACGTCCGATTTCTTTGTTTAATATAGTTAAGTATTTTTAAACCGAAAATAACAAAATTTTACCGTATTCTCAGTGTTATCAAATTAATAAAAAATTATGTAAAATGCTATAATAAACAAAATGTCATCTCAATTTCGGCAATTTGGGGAGATACGTCCGATTCAATTGAGGCCATCGATATATTTTTTTAATGTAGCAAAAGATACGAAAATAAGATATCAGAAAATATAATATGTTTTTTGTAGTTCTTTGAAAATATGGTGACATGACATCACCCAAAGACATAAAGCCCAAAGATTTAACAAGCATTTTCTAAAAAAAATTCCAATTCTTGGCGATGGGTGTCGCTTTGATTATAATTTTTTAAAGGAGAAATTAATCGATTTTTAGCAAAGACACCAACAATAAATAAATTTTAGCAATTTGACCATAGAATAAAAAATATATAGAATGTACTACAAGGCTGTTTTACCGTTGCATTTTTTTTCGTCGCTACCATCAAATTTAATTTTACATAGCAACCAATATAGACTATAGAGACGAAACCATATGTAGAAGCATTTTAAAGCTATCATTTTCTTGTGTCGATATGTCTCTTTATACATGGTTTTTGGTTTTACGGTAGTTTAAGCTTTCGGGCGAGATGTCAAAAACAATTCAATACTAGACATATCGACACTAGAACACGGTAGCTCAAAAAAGCATTCACATATATACATATCGCTATAGTCTATTTCCGTTGCTATGTAAAATTAAATTTTCAAATTTGTTGGTGGAGCAGCAAACGGTCTGGTCGATCATTCTTATTATTATTTTTCTATGATAATTTTTTTGGGTATTATGTCCTGTCCCCGTTAATATTAATAAAATATGTGTGATTTTCGAATCCAATGAAAGGTTTTTTTATTTATATTTGCAAATTTCTTTCGATATGCTTGTTGAATTTATTAAGTCAAGCCTACATCAGTTAGAGCGTATCGTTGCGTGGCGGTTTTTTAACATGTAAAACAAAAAAAATTTTGTGGTTGTTATATATGTTAAAAAAAATTGAAAAAAATATGAATAAAACGCCTAGAATTTTCCCGCCACGTTTGAATAAAAAATATATTTTGTATATTCCGATAAAATAATATGTGAATTTGTCTGAGATGCATTTTTTTTAATAATAATAAAATTTAATTGTTACAATTTTTGTTTATTTAAAATATTATAATGTACATAATTTTTTTATTTGATAAAAATTAAAATCAAAAATATATTTTTTTCATAGAATATTTATATATAGTTGTAGATCTTATTTTGTTGGTGTAGAAAAAAGTAGTAAATTAGCATTTATATATATTTTTCATTTACATATAAAAAAATATGTAAACTTATAAAATTGGTATTATTATTATTTATTAAATTCATTTGGCTGGAAAATGGTAAATTAAAACTTTTTTCTAGTAATTTTGTATTTATTTGGTTCTTTTTTCAATGTAAATAGCAGTTTTTGAAGAATAGTGGTCTGTTTAAATGTGTAGTTAGCATGTAAAGTTATACATAAATCGGTTCATGATACTAAATTTGAGTTTTTGATTTCATATATTATTTCAGCTCTGTACATATTTTCTCTGGAAAATCTCAAAAACCGATTCATATATATGTTTACACACAGTCAACTACACATTTAAATAAACGAAACAATAATAATGAAAAAATAAAGAAAATTATACAAAAAACACACAGCCCGAATTTTAGAAAAAAATACTGATTTACATCATTTTTCTATCTTCATGAGCTTTTTTCACTATAGCAAGCTTTGAATGCGGTGATGTTGGCGATAACGAACGATATGGTGGTTCTTTTGTGCCATGTAATACGAGAGACCATTCCTTGAGCCAGCCAGTGCGAGGTTGTTGAGAATTGAATTTTACCTGTAAGTTATATGTGTTTAGAATTTGAAATGTTGGCATTATTTAGTTTAGGAGAGTGACACTACTTTAAGGATGATTTCAATCACCCTTTAATCTTAAGGAGAATCATCTTGAGATGAAAAAAAATAAATTGAGGACGAATCAAAGGTATATAAAAAATATACCTTTAAATATACCAAGTGTTTGGTTTAATTTCAAAGGTATTTAAATTACTATAACCAAAAAAAAAAAAATTGAAAAGATTCGACTCTGCTAGATGGAGGGGAAAAAAGCTTCGTATTTTTTATACAAAAAATCTGGTGTGTATACCTTTCAAGTATTTGAAATACCTAAAAGATAAAATCCACTCCCTTCTTCCGCCCCCTTTTTCCCCTCAGTCCAGGAGGGTCGAAACTTTCCATTTTTCAGCTTATATATTTAAAAAAAAATTCATAATATGACTCGTTTATTCCTCCTTTTTTAACTTTTATAAAAAAGAATTTTTCATAAATTTTCGTCAAACTTAAACTCCTTTGCTTTCAAAAAGGGGCTTTTCCCCAAAAAATCGTCTTATATTTTTTTAATCGAGGTTTATTCTCTATTATAGGATATATGGGACTGTTTCAAACTTCAAACTTAAGCCAACATGTTTATGAAGGCTATAAGCTTAATTCGATAATATTGTAAAAATGTAGATCCCATAATTAAAAAAAAAAGATAATATAAAAGACCTACTTCCAAGACCCACTCTCCTTGTGGATATTCGCCCCACGTATGCGTTGTCATAAATGGCCATTTTGTAAAACCATCACGATGATCATCATCATTGGCCCGTTTACTTAAGATCATCGATTTTGTACCCATCGGAGATGTTAAAAACATTTCCAAATCACCTCGTCTCGTTGAATTGGCCGTAATGACGGCTTGAACGTGCTCCAGATAATTTACTTCTGTATCTGTTCCCTTGCATGCATCTGTTTGAATTCGTAACACTAACGAACCCTCAGATGGAATTTCTCTAAAAAAAATGGTTTTAAAAACTATTTAAAAAAAATTGCAACAAATTACCTCAGCTTTAACATGGCACCAGCTTCACAGTGATATCTTGGTGGAACGGTTCGCCATTGTTTGGATAATGTAACAATTGCACCAGCATCTAATACACCAAAACCAAAGAGATGATTAAATTCCAATCCTACTCCATTCATTGTCCAATGAAAACGATCGTTAGCATCGAAAAGTGAATTGCGTTTAGACGTTAGCACCGTTAAATGTTGTATGTCACGCCATGTCAATTGAGGGCTTTAATAAAATGTTTAAAATTATTAAATTTAAATAAAAAAAAATATATATTTACTTTGCTTCAAGTGCCAACGCAAAAACACCAGCAGCTTCTGGAGCGGCTGCACTTGTTCCCGAATGCGTTGTTGTACACTTTCCGTATAAATCTGTTGTGGCAACTCCAGTATTTGGATCTTTGGCACCATTACTGAACGTACTAGCCAATGTTGAACTACAACTTTCATCGTAATGAGCATTTTGTCCATCATTAATAGCACTATTTATAGATATTGTCCACATCGAAGCCGCATACCCATCACAATTACAATCATCTTCGGCCCCACCATCCCCAGATGCCCATACATAAATATTACCCAGTCCATTTCGACCCTTTAAAATAAGAATTTAATAAAAATTCAAATATCAATCAACCTAAACTATACCTCATTTACACCCTGTACAATTGCTCGCATTGTTGCATTTCTTGGACCATCGACCGTCTTACCATCGTCTGTCGGTCCCCACGACGCACTATAAATATGAATTTTATTCGGCTCATGTCCCATTGAGTTAGCCTCTATTAAATCAGTCATATATGGTTGATCTAACATTCGAATTCCTTTAAAAAAAATAATTTTCACAATTTTTCTTAATTTAGAATTTTACTTATGAGACTAACCGGCAATTTTTGAATCATATGCTACACCAACGCCACAGATTCCATTATCTCTGGCAGCTGCTACCTCGCCAGCACATCTTGTACCGTGGCTTAAAATTGATGGAAACGGTTTAGTTTTTTAATTTAAATATAAAGATTTACAATAACTAACCTATTGAACCAGTCGTCTGTGTACCGTGGATAAGGGTACGGATCATTACTGCTAAAATCATAACTTGCCTCGGCATTCTGTAAACAAAAAATTTAGATTTTTTTATTTTATTTAAAAAAAAATTTATGAAAAGTTCATATTCAGATAAGAAAATGTTTTAATTTAAAAAAAAACTAGCCCCTTATTATATGATCGAAATATTAAAAAAAAAAATGTTGATATTATCAAATACACAATCAATTCAAAAATTGATTCAAACAAATTATTTTTTGATAGAATAAAATTTTTACTTTATCAAATCATCTCTGATTTCATAAAGTCGAATAAAAATCTGATTTTTTTTAGAATCAAATCAAATTGAATTGAAATTAAAAATATTTGGAACAAGTCAAGACCAACATAACTTGTTGTCTAGCATATAGATGAATTTAAAATCTCAAAAGTGTGGTGTTGTACAGAGTTGCTAATTGCTATACAGAGTTAATCTGGCCACCAAGTTAATAGACAACAGAGACTTGAACATCGCTGTTTAATCCATATTTTTGAGATAAGATTCACAATATAAAAAGTTTATATTAAATGACATAAATTATAATTTAATAATTATTACCCGGCAATATACATTTTAATTACAAAAAATTCAAGTATAACTAGTTATGTTGGTCATGATCAAGCATAATAATTACTTATTCGATTTTTTATTAAATTTCTTGTACACAATATCTAAAAATTTATCCTATCTTTCATTAGCTCCCCTTTTCTACAAAAATTGCAAGTAAAAATACATCGACTAATAAAAAAGTTGATTTTGATCGAATCAAAATTCTGATCGAATCAAAAGTTGATCGAATCAAAATATGATTGAATTAATTAATTGATTTTGATCGAATGAAAAACAAAATTGATTTTGAATAAATCAAAATTTGATCGAATAAAAAAAATTGATTTTGATCGAATCAAAATGCCTATTTGATCGAATCAAAATGCTGATTTGATCGAATTAAAACTCTGATTTGAAGGATACATGACAAATGACACATAGCAAATGTTTAGGAACAATTTTAGAAAAAGGGTAATTTTTTATATTATAAGCCTCGAAAAAGGCTACTATATTCGTCTCTTCTAGTAAATTCAAATATACAATTAACTCGACGATATAACTTTCCCTATCTGTTTAGTACTTTTCGTGATCCATAATGCAATCAGAAATTGATTCATATGTATCTAAAATATTTCTGATTTTTAGAATTTGCATTTTTATTTTAAATTTCATTAAAGCTAAAGTTTTGTTCTTTAGAGTCTGTTATATCTGATACCTGATTTCTGATTTCTGATAGCTCCAATAAAAAAATTATCGATCAAAATAGGAATTTGAATCGATCAAAATCATTTCTTTTATTCGATCAAACTTTGTTCGATCAAAATGAACTTTCATTTGATTCGATCAGATTATAATCCGATCAGATTTTGATTCAATCAACTTTTGATTCGATCAAAATCATAGTCCTTTGATTCGATCAGAATTTTGATTCGATGAAAATATTCTTTTTTATTGATTCGATCAAATTTCGATTAGATCAAAAAATAATTTTTTGATCGAATAAATTTCTGATTTGATTGCCATATAGCTGATTTATAGAAGAGTTGAATTTCAATATAATATGTTGCCAGTACTCTATACAATACAGCTCAATGTGGATTTTCAACTAACCTTTTTATTACTATTTTATCAGTCTATGGACGAACTCCCTAACTCCCTAATTCCCCTGTTTTTCTCAATGCTATAGTACAAAAAGTTCGTAATTTTTTTCCACCATAAACTGAAAATAACCTTGTTAACTTAATTACATAATTTATGCTAACTCTGCACAAATTTATAATTATCTAATAAATATTATAATAAGTAATATATTATGTAAAGCAGTAATTATTGCATTCTGTATTCAATTGTACCTAATAAATACTCAAATTTCCTTTACTTTTATTTGTATAAATTAGATCCTGTATGCGAATCCTATTTATTATATTAAATATTATTCATATCTTATATATAAAATGTAATAATATATTATAAATAATATTGCAAAGAGAAGCTACCTATTATATATATTACATGTTATATAGTAAAATATATTAAATCTATCTTATTCATAAATTGTATGCTGCTTACATATTTATGGAGTAATTAATTATATGCTAAGGAAGGTATAGGTAGTTATATCGTATAATATCTAATATCTTTTATAATAAATGAAAATATTTACTTTCATAATATTTACCCTTTACTATAGTATAATATTTTTGTAGATTTAAGAAGAAAATGCTTTTCTTGCATATCTACTTATATAAGTTAATAATATATACAATATAATATATACATTACACATAATATATTATAAAATATATTAAGGGGACATTTTTTTTTAATTTCGATTTACAGAATTTTTTTTATTTTTTTTACTTAAATCTATTAAATGATATAGAATTATAATCCTTTACAGAAAAATTCAATTTGTTATTTATTTCGATATACTTAATAAATTCAAACAAAAAGTATAATTTTTATTGAAAATTCCATATAAAACTAAAACCGCAATGAGCGATTTCTATATAATATAAATGATGTAAATTTTTTCCAATTTTATTTAGTAGTTTTGTATACCAAGTCTTTCAAAATTTACCTTTAATATGTTTGGCGATCACCTTAATATACATATTATGATAACCACCTATACAAAAATATAACTTTGAACATAAGTTATAACAACGAAGAAATGTTAATGAGATTTTTCGTAAACAAAAATAGATTTTATGTTTACGTATAGAAAATTGTATACAAGGAATCTAATTTTATGATTTTTTTTATGTTCTCAGTGATTTTTTTTTTCATTTTGTTGATTTTCTCTAAAACTCTAAAACCGTTTAAAGATCTTTTTTACCTTTACAGGATTATTGAGATTTTATCCTTTTTCTAATAATCGCATTTATCAATCAAATAATAATATACAGTCCATTCACTATTTATACCATAATATTATCATAATCTAAAAATATTAAAGTCACACAATGAGGTGGCGAAATCTTTGGGAAGCTAAATTAAACATTGAATTTTACAAAATTCAAGGTTTAATTTAGCTTCAAAAAGATGTCGACACTCTCATTGTGTAACTAAATATTTTTAGATTATCTTCACTCTCATCTTAAATTTTGTAATAGAAAATACAATTTTTAAACGATCAGCTCTAAAGATGAGACTACTGAAAATTCCTTTCATTATTTCACTAGATACAAATAAATTTGGCTGGCAATTATACATGTTCAAGAACTTTTATAATTTGTTATTACAAATATTGCATGTGAGTTTAATTTCTAAAAAAATGTAGAAATAGACAAACAAATTAAATAAACTCGAAACTGATTTTATAAAGCAATAAACAGCTATAGACTACCACAAATTAAATAATATTCAAAAATCACACAAAAACGTGGAACGTTTTTCTTAAATATAAGAAAAATCGATACGTTTAAATATTAAACGAGCTAAAAAACGGGGAAAAAATAAAAATAAATAAGTACGAAAAAGTACACCTAAAAAAACGAATCAAATTTACAAAGATTCGGTTTCCTCTCTCAGTTCATGGGCATTTGCATCATTTGCAAAACGTAAAAAGATATCCTCTATTGATGTTTCACATACGGAAATGTCATCAATTATTTCTGAAAAAATGTTCTTAATTTCCAGAATTTGCCGGAATACATTAGACCATTGGTAATTTTTCTCTGTAACTATATAGCTTATTTTACCCTGAAAAATAAATTAATTTTAAATTTGTAATCCAAAGCGTCAGATATTTTATAACTTACTGCATATTCTTCTTTCAATTGACACTGGAATTTATCTTGCATCATGACCTTTATTTTGAAAACATTTTCACTATCTAATTGTTGATTCGGTTTTAACATAATAATTATGCAAAATCCTAATCCAAATTGTCCTTTAAGGTACTGGATTGCGCCAATGCATTTCAATTGTCCATTTGCCATAATTGCCAATCGATTACATAGAAATTCACATTCGTCCATGCTTAGGATTAAGTTTTTTTAATTATTATTAAATGTTTATATTTCTCGGGTCACAAGTAGGGTTGGTAGATATTTCTAAAGCTTCGGGAGTACATTTTTAAATGTGTTCTTAATTCTTAAGTTATTTAAATTTCCTACGGTTTATGCTAAGTATACAAGTAAAATTGCAGCGCTGCGTAATTTTTTTTTTGTTTGATCAAGTATCAAAAGACACAGAAAGTAATACCCAAGAACAAATACAGATAAGAAAAGACGATCAATGTAATATTTTTTTATTTACTCATAATTCTGTAATTTAAAATATTAATTTTTTCTTTAATTGCGGCCAATAAAATTCAAGTTAAAGTATCAGATTTGCCGACATCTTGAATAAATCTGGCATATGTTTTCTTTAATTATAACGTTAATTTTCTGATAATCATTTTCAGAACAAAATATTTTTTTATAAAAATCGGTTAAAAAATGATGTAGATACACGGACATAAATAAATTTGCCATATTGAATAGGTCAGCCATTTTGTTTTTAAGTTTTTATGCACTATTGTGTTTCCGAAAAATCGTAAAAGAAAAAACTATAAAGTTTTACAAAAATATGTCAATATTTAGGCAAGTTATAAAAGATCATTGTTTTGGCCGCCATCTTAAATAACTCCACCGTCTTAAATTGTTTCATAATCAATAATAAAATTGTTTTTTAGTAAATTATTGACTGAAGTTCAGTCCCATTTTTAGGTAGGGGCGATCAAAGTTAAATACCTTTGATTTTAATACGAAAAATTCCCTTGAAAAAGGATTTTATCTTATAAGTTTTTGTCTAACTTTGCTAACCTTGCCGAAAGCGAACTTTTCCTCTAAAAGTCGTAAAATATTTTTTAACGAGGTTATTTCATCGTCACTCTTCAACGAATCTCTACGATAAAAAAAAATCCAACAAAATAACTAAATTAAGTAACTCTAAATCTGAAATCGTATCTTGTCTTTTTTTCGAGTAATGCCACGTAGCCTTTTGAGCAGAGAGTTTGGCATTGATATTATAGTTACCTGTGTGATGTTAAAACAATATTTTTATTTTTCTTTTGACATTCCTGTATGCAAGACCACATAAAACGTCTGGATCGTGGATCAACGCCCGTAGTGGGTTCGTCTAAAAAAACTAAATACGGATCGCTCATCTAAAGAAAATAAAATGTAAATTAATTAATTAATATAAGAATTTTTGTCCCATACCATAGCTATGGCTGTACTTAGTTTTCGTTTTGTTCCACCAGAGTAAAGTTTCACCTTTACATCACAATACTTCTCCAAATCGGTTTTCCTCAATAGTTTTTTAACTTCTTCATCGATCCGTGGGTACGGCACACCTCGAATTAACGCAATATACTTAAGGGTCTCGTATGCGGTCATAAACAGATTTAATGCATCTGCTTGTGGACAATAGCCAAATTTTGACTTAAACTAGAAATTTATTATGTCAGTTTAAAAATAAATAAAATAAATTAAAACAATTTTATATACACCACGTTTTTAAATTTTCTGTTTTCTATATTTTAATTTTTATATTTTTTGACTCTTTGCAGTTACATGAAAGTATTCTGTTCTAAAAATAGTTAAATATTTGCCGCCTATGGCACTCAGATCGAATAGAAGGACGTCACCTTACGGATTTTTTCCGTACTAACTTTTCATATAAAACAAAATTTATTGAAAATTAATTTAATTATGCCCAAAAATGACTAACAATATTAAAAGTGGTTGTTTTCGGAGCTATTCGAAAAGTTTCAAATGTCTAGATAGCCTGGAATAGCGAGCCTAGATGTATTAGTAGAAATGTGTTTAATTAATTACACTACCATAAAGACTCGCTAGCCAAGAAGTTAGTTAAACATCGATTGCAAGATTTGTACGTAAACAAGATAACGCAGTAATAAAAACGTGGTAAATAAAAACTATAATAAACTTCACCTCATTTGGATTTCTAAACGAATTTAGGCCATTTAGGAAAATATCACCCTTTGTGATGGTTGTTTCTCGTGTCAGCATTTTAAATGTTGTCGTTTTACCCGCTCCATTTATGCCCAATAAACCAAAACATTCACCCTTTTTAATCGTAAAACTAACATCTTTTACCACCTCTGCATTTCCATATTTCTTACTCAATTTTGATACAACTATTGGATATGCTTCGATATTAGTTTCATTAAAATTACTAATAAGTTGTTCGGTTAGATTGGATTCGTTGACAACGTCATGTGTTAGTGGGGGCGATGATTGAGATGTTATTGCATTTGATTTACATTTTCGAAAAACCGAACAAAGAATGTTCACAAATTTCTCTTTCAAATAAATATCTTCCCAAACGTAGATTATAAAAACCTAAAAGAATTCAAATTAATCACAAATTGTTTCAAAATATAAACTGTTAATTGCGTTACCAGAATAGAAACTGACACTGCCAGCATATAGTAAAAATATGCTGATACACCTAAGCCATTGCTGGGCGGTCCATCTGTACCAAAGAATTCTTCGATTTGTGTCAATGAAATATCTTTTGGGAGAAAAGAACAATATTTTATACAAAATTCTTATATTAACGTCAATCTACAATGAGAAAACATGTACATACGCTTGCATAGAAATACATAAATTTGTTGACATTTTTTTCGAAAGAGGGTTCTAATTGCAATGTAATTCTCATGTTGCGAATTCTCATCGAAGATTGCAGTAATAATGTTAAACTATGAAGCGATACGTACGCATATTTTTTTCAATGTAGATAGAATTTAAAACATATTTACCAAAATGAAGATTTGCAAGGTTTGCCCGATTTATTGTCAGTGACAAAAAATTGAAAATATACTTTATGGCAAAGTCTGGGAATATTAGTAAAAATGCTATCCATCCACTGTGATCCTCTATATGTTTTTCGGTTAAGCTTAAGAACGTAGCTGCCATACCTAGAAAATTAAACAAAATTAACACCATGAATAAATACAATTTATGCTGCATTTTACTCATTATCAAAAACATGTACGTCAGATTTGAATAAAGTGTTGACAAGGAACTGTACAGTTGACTTGCCAAATACAATAACGACAAATAGGCCAATCCATAAAACAATGAAACTGACGCAAAGAGAGCTGAAAAAAAACATTTGTTAATAGAATGAAAACCTATGTTTAGCAATTTTTGTATCTAATGGAATTAAATTTATAAATTGGACATATACGCATACCAACAATTTGTCATGTAAACTTGATAAACGTTTTGGTTAAAATAGTTCAACCTTTTATCCAATACAACACCACAAAATTTTAAATTTGAGCTTTTTAATGGAAATGAATGTAAATTGATTACTTTTTCAGTGCAGTTGGCACAAAAAAAAATTGATATGTATATCTATACCAAACCAATGTAGTAGCATAGAGCAGTGAGTAGCGTCACGGCTTTGTGTCCAAGAGGTTGCGGGTTGGAGACTCGGCAGGGTCAAAAAATTTTCACAACTGGACTATCACCTTTGATTCGAAGGTGTTTTTCTAAAAAATAAAAAGCGATCGCAGTGGTTCGGAAGTCACTTAAAGCCGTCGGTCCGCCTATATGACACCAACTGATAGGGTTCCTCATATAGTGTAAAAACCCGCCCCACTGATCACCAAAAAAATA